>QLSR01000030.1:360893-423053 GCA_031780015.1 Citrullus colocynthis
TTTTTTTTTTTTTTTTTTTTTTTGTCTTCTTTCCCTTTTGGTTTTCTCTTCCTTCTTTCTTCTTTTTTTTTTTAATTTACAATATGAGATTATTAATACTAATTCGCTCAAAGCTTTTGAACGTGCTTACAAATTAGGTGCTCACAGAATGCATGAACCCAAGTTATCCATGGACACATATCAAGAAGGCAGCGGAGAATCAGATAAGAATCTTGAGAGATTGTCGGGAGATTGATAGATATGCGGCAAGAGTGGTGGATCTAAATTAAACCAGAAAACATGTGATTAGGCCAGATGGATGCAAGGCAGAAATTCAGCCTCCAATCATGCAGATTTGCCAATGAATGCAATGCAACATCTATAAAAGGGCAGACTTGAAGACAAAAATGTTGTTGAACCTCTCAGAAGAATTCCTAAGTGACAGCAGAGTTCTCTCCAGATGACAACTGGAGACAAATAGCTCGGAAGAGAAGAGTCTTCCCTCCGCTTGACCACTTCACAGCACAACTCACGCTACCATCCCAACGAGCTAAAGACATGAAGAAGCCATTCCATGCTTTCTATCTCGTTTCTTACTTATGTTTTAGTCTATTAGCAAGACATTGTATTTTCTAAAACAGTTATTTCATTCATCAAACTATATATCTTCCATGACAATTCATTTCTCATCACTTTCCATTTGCTGTTTATCGTGCATGAGTAACTAACTCTCTCAAAGGTCACGGGTTGCGTTATCATCTAAATAAAGAACCATAGAAGACTATTTTATCTTGTCAAATATATTTTTAATCAAATGCTTATGTCCATTTAGCTAATCGATATAAATAGTAATAATTAGACTGCTCGGGGGAGTAAGGTATTGTGGCACTCAGTTGAGAAGGCTAAGAAGTGTGACCTAGACATAGGAATAATCTTGGCACTTAACACTCTCCTATGCGTTATAGACATATAACGTATAGCGGCTGACAATCGGGAGAAGAACCGCTGGTATTAAATAGACCCAATTATGCGTTTCCAACTTTAGATGATAACCAACCCCAACCTTGCGTTTTACCATTCACATAACTCAATTAGCTGACTTTGTCGTGTCGCATACCTCTCCATCAAACCACTTTAGCTTAGGTTTACTGCTTTCTAGTTAGTTAAACGCATCACTTCTCATCACCTTCGTTAGACGCATGACTCAAATAATCCAACTAATTATAGAATCTGCATAGTCCTTGTGTTCAACCTCGGACTCACCGAGAAAACCACATTCTTCGCTTATACTTAGGTGAAGGATAGGAAAACTTGACAGATTAATAACGCATAGTATTAAGCATGTTAAACGCATAATAAAGCTTCATAATAAGCTTAATAAAGACGCAACAACATGTTTTTGGCGCCGTTGCCGAGGATTTTTTTATTGATTCATTTTCTTTTTGGATTATTTTTGTTGTTGGAGTTCCTAAGTCAAGGGAGTATTGTGAGTTTCTCCTCTGCCAGAAGCTCCAAACAGTATCTAAGTGACAGGAACAATCTAGAACTTGATATTGACCTTGAGATTGAGAGGACCTTCAGACGAAGGATGATAACTTGTTGAAATACAAGTTATTATATGTCTTTTTCATAGAAAAATAGAGGTTAAATAGAGAATCATGCGGTAGTTTCTGCTGAATTCTATTGATAAATTTTTCCATGCATTCTACTCTTGTAAATTGATGAAGATAATTATTTTATAGCCTTTTGAGCCTAAAATGCATGTTTTAACACAGGAATGCAAGCAACCTGTGGATGAGCTGACAATCACTCAACGCAGAATGATGCGTTAGTAACATATGGATGCGTCGACATAAGTGAACGCATGAATCCAAGTTCTCCATGGACGCATAACGACTAGAAACGCAAGGCAGCGAAAAATCAGATCAGAATTTTGAGAGATTGTCAGAAAGATTGACATGCATGATCTGTGGCTAAAGTGGTGGATCTAAATTGAACCGAGAATTACGCAATTAAGGGAGATAAACGCACGACATCAATTGCGCCTCCAATCACGCAGATTTGCCACTGATTACAAGCGCAACCTCTATAAAAGGGTAGAGCAGCAAGCTGAAAAAATGTTTATCTTCTTCATAATTAACCAAAAAATTAACTATTTTGTATTGTCAAATTTTGATGCAATTGGATTGCATGTTATTCTTTAATAAATAGTGATGATTTTAAAATAAAAATGGTTAAGAATTTTGTGAAATTAAGGGTTAATTTTGCAAAATTTCATCAATTGTTCATTTTCTTTCCAATCTTCATTCCTTCTTAAATTCACCACATATTTGGATCCTAGCATCCAATCTAAGCCTAGAGAATAGTAGCGAAGACCATTGTGGTGGTCTACAACCAAGTGGTGTTGAAATTCATCAAGAATTGCAAGAGAATTTGGAGCTTCAAGGGTAAATGTTCTTGAAACTTTGGTTTTTCTTTTTAATTGCATGTTTAATCCTCTAAATTGACCATCTTAGAGTGAAAAATGATCAAATTAACTTCCGTTGCATGCTCATTTATCCATCACGCATAATATTAAGCAGTTTAGCACACAACAAATTTTTAGCACTGTTGCCGAGGATTTTTGTTTTGATTTGTTTTCTTGGTTTATTTTTGTTATAGGAATTCCTCAATAAAGGGAGTATTGTGAGTTTCTCCTCTACTAGAAGCTCCAAACAGTATATGAGTGACGGGAGCATCCCAACACTTGATATTGACCCTGAGACTCAGAGGACCTTCAGAAGAAGGAAAGGCAGAATTGAAGAAGAAGGCCCAACCGTAGCACAAAAAGGAATATGGCTGAATAGCAGAACCCTCCTCAAGACTGAGTTCAGGAAAATGTAAATGCAGAAGAGCAGACAAACCCAATTCTGTTGGCACGCGACAGAAATAGGCCTATGCAAGAGTATGCGTCGCCGAATTTGTATGATTTCTCGCCAGGAATCTTACGCCTGACCTTTAAAGATAATGCAAGGTTTGAAATAAATCTTGCGATGCTACAAATGTTGCAAGTCGTAGGGCAATTTGAGGGTGCACTACGTCACGACCCGCATGCACACTTGGAGAGCTTCTTGGAGATATGTAACACATTCTTAATAGTAGAGGTACCGCAGGATGGCATCCGGCTATCATTATTCCCATTTTCTCTCAAAGATGAGGTAAGACAATGGGCATACTCGTTCGAACCAAGAGAGATTACAACTTGGGAGCAAATGGTCGAGAAGTTCATTCAGAAGTATTTCCCTCCAACGATAAATGCAAGGAGGGGGCGAGACATCGTCACCTTTGAGCAGAAGGACTCGGAGACTCTGAGCGAAGTTTGGACCCAATTCAGGCAGCTAGTGAGGAATTGTCCACATAATGGCATTCCTGATTGTGTGCAAATGGAAATCTTCTATGGAGGATTGAACAGACCGTCACAATCAGTAGCTGATGTGTCACACCCCCTCTCTCTTTACCTAAATAACCTGAAAGGAGATGTGAAGACAATATTCATCACCGTTCTTGTGACGCATATTGCCCCATCTTACATAACTTCCTACACAAACATTTCCATATGTATACATTCATAGAATTCAGCCATATTAACGCATGATCATAATATAATATAATCCTTCCTATACACAATACACTTTTATAACGTACTCTCTCATAACCCACTTATAAACAACTAAATCTACATGCCACCAGCGTTAAGTTATTTACACGTACAACAACGAGAAATTTAACTTTTTTTTGGAAACTCGAAGCTTAAGCAGGGCGAGTTGGAGTAGGCAATACACCAGGAACGTCCTTGCTACTTGGGAGGAAAAGAAAACATGGAATACGTGAGCTAAAAGGCCCGTGAGTGACTAATTTTGTAAAACCATCTTTTGTTTGAAAACAGGCATGTTAAAATCATAATAACGCCATAAACGTAAACATGATTCAAATAATCATTTCTGTAATATCATAATTTCAACAACGTAAACAAATCACATATGTTCATGCCAAAATCATCGTATACGAAAAATAGTTCGTTCTCAAAACTTTCCTTTAGTCAGGGCGGAACAAGACTCAACGCACTTGACGTCGAAAACATCCTTAGTTGAGGCGGAGTAAAACTCAACGCACTCAACATCGATCAATCCTTAGTTGGGGTGGAGCAAGACTCAACACACCCAACGTCACAACCTCTATGTGCACATAGGAATATGGCAGGTTGCCCAAGTACCTTCTACGAGTCCTTCAGTACTTGGTCCCGGGGAAACTCACATGCCTTCTAATGTCCTTCAGCATTGAGCCTCCTCTAAAACATTTTAGAAACCAGTATTATACGTAAATAGTTCACAAGAAAATCTTTCATGATAATCAGATATATCACGATAAACAACATTTCAAGACATGTCATTCAACATCTTATAGAAAACGGATAAAACATGCCTTGTGAACAATATCATCAAACATCATGCTTTTCAAGAAAACAGTTTATCTCAAAGCCATAACTCATAAGAAAAACCAAACTAAACATTTTCAATAAATTTTGTTTTCAAAGGAAGAAAAGTGTCACTCACAACTTGTCCTTAGGCCCTGAGCGGATTATATGCCTTTCTGATCTCTTCTTGGCCTGTAAATACACATTCCTCACATTACGTTTTCCTTAAACTTCCTTTACATGATCATTAAACGTGTATACTTAAACTCTAATCATGATTCACCACCGAGACTCTCTTTCTTTCCTAAAATACACATAATAAGCGAGATTCTGTGTCACTAGCGAGATTACCAACGAGATTTCACCTTACTAGCGAGATTACTAACGAAATTACACAACAGGTCACGGCACTAGCGACACCAGCATGAATGATACCAGTGAGACTACCTGATGAGCGATACTGAGCGAGAGCTAGCGAGATTTGTGAGAGAAAATCCTTCTTTACACGACCAGCGACACTAGTGTTGCTACTCACGCTCCAATTCTTGGCGTTACCTGCTTCCAAACGGCACCCAACAGCATAGTTTCCTCCTTTCCTGTTTATTCTCACTTTTGTCAATTCAAGGTCATATTTCCAGCCAGATTTAGAACTTCTTTCCTTCTACAAACGTGTAGAGAAACATGTTTTCTAGCTTACCTCAAAATTTCGTGGCTTAACTCGTTCTGGTTCGTCAGATATTGCAAGTTTTCTCCTCGCTGCTCCAGATTGCACAGAAATTTCGTATTAGTAAGTTCCAGCTAAACGTTTACATGTTTCTAATCCATTTCAACTCAAGCTTCCTTCATAGAAGTTGTTTAAAATTGAGTTAACTTACTAACCTTAAAATTTCAGCCCAAAATTCAATCTCTTCAGCTCGATTTTCACCAAACACCAGACCTGGTTCGAGTTGTGCGACAGCAGATGAAGCTTCTGTTTCAGCTTCAGTTTTACCATGAAATCTTCCAAAACCTTGCACGAAATTGCCCTAGAATTCTTCTTCAACCTCTCCACGATGTGCAGCTGAAAAATAGCATAGAATTGAGTTTGGAAATAGGTAGAATGAAGTCGGCAACTTTTCTGTCCAAAGGGAAGTTTATAACCGACGCATCCATCCTTATCCTTTCTTCTTCTTTTCCTTTTTCTTCTCTTTTCTTCTTTTTAAATTCCTTTATCTTTTGTCTTCTTCCCCTCTTTGGTTTTTCCTCTTTTTTTTTTTTTATTTTACAATATGAGATTATTAATACTAGTTCGCTTAAAGCTTTTGAATGTGCTTACCAATTAGGTGCTTACATGATGCCTCCGTAGCAGGAGGATTAATGGATAAGACCTACACGCAGGCCAAGGATATTCTTGACAGGATTTCAAGGAACACCGATGAGTGGGTGGATGATTGGTATGGATCTCTCTCCACCAATAGAAGGAGAATGCAAGCTGGAATGCTTGAAACTGATGTTGCCACCAATCTCTCAGCTCAGATGGCAACAATGACATTTCTCCGGTGAAAGTGACAAACGTAGTGAGTTCAACAGCATCTGTAGTTGCATGCTATGTGGAGAAGAGCACTTGTATGATTTGTGTCGCATAACTTGTAGAAATACAAGTTATTATTGCCTTTATCTTAGAAAAACAGAGTTTAATAGAGAATTATGCAGTAGTATTAGTTAATTTTTATTGATAAATCTCTCTATACGTTTTACTCCTGTAAATTGATGAAGATAATTGTTTTGATATGTTTATGAGCCTAAAATGCATGCTTTAGTGCAGAAACACAGAACCTCAAGATGTGTCTTACATGTGAAACGCAAGGCAGCGAAAAATCAGGTCAGAATCTTGAGAGATTGTCAGAAGATTGACTTGCATGATCCGCGGCTAAAGTGGTGGATCTAAATTGAACCGAGAATTATGCAATTCGGTCAGATTTGCTGCTGATTACCAACGTAGCTTCTATAAAAGGGCAGACTTGCAAGCTGAAAAAGTGTTGTTAATTTTCAGAAGAATTCCTAAGTGACAGCAGAATCCCTTCCAGACGATAACAGGAGACGAATAGCTCGAGAGAGAAGAGTCTTCCATCCGCCTGACCACTTCACAACAGATCTCACGCTTCTATTTCTGTGACTCAAAACATTGAAACGCCTTCCTGCTTTCTATCTTTTTCTAGCTTTGATTTTAGATTTGTTATCAAGACATTGAACTGTCTAAGATTGTATTTCATTCATTAATCGACAATTCTTCCATGTCTATCCATTTCTCTACACTTTCCGCTTATTACTTTGAATCCATGAGTAACTAATCTTCCAAGGGTCACGGGTTGCATTAGCATCTAAATAAGAACCATAGTGTAACTATTGCATCTTGTCAATTGTAATCTTAATTTGATGCTAATGTCCATCTAGCTAATCGTTATAAGTATTAATAATTAGACTGCTCGAGAGAGTAAGTGATTGTGGAACTCAATTCACAAGGCCAAGAAATGTTGCCTAGACATAGAAATAATCTTGGTACTTAACACTCTCCTATGCAGTATAGACATATAACGCATAGCAGGTGACAACCTAGAGAAGAGTCGCAAGTATGAATTATCACTATGCGTTTCTGATTTTAGATGTTAACCATCCCCAGCCCTGCGTTTTACCATTCACATAACTCATTAGCTGACTTTGCTGTGTCGCATACCTCTCTATCACCTACATTAGCTTAGGTTTATTGCTTTCTAGTTAGTTAGACGCATCATTTCTCGTCACCTTCTGTAAATGCATGACTCAAATAATCCAATTAACTGTAGAATCTGCATAGTCCCTGTGTTCGACCTCGGACTCACCGAGAAAACCTATTTCTTTGCTTATACTTGGGTTAAGAATAGGAAGACTTGATAGATAATATTTCTTAATATTGAGCACGTTAAACAGAACAACAGTACATACGAACATTTTCTATGTATATATATCTATTTCCAAAAAAATAACTTTACATCTCCCACTGCCAAAGCTGAGATGAGCTCTCCTGATCCAACCTAGAGAGTTATCTCACCATGTTCTAGTTGTTTCGAGGAACTAGTTTCTTGAAAAAAAAGAACAAACATGATTAGTGGCCCCTGAATCCAGTATCCAAGTAGAATCATTATTCTCCATTATGCACGTTTCTAAAACTAGTAAATCGTATTTACCTTGTTTCTCTTTTTCAGCCTTCTTATCGGCAAGGTATTTTGGGTAGTTTCTTTTCCAGTGCCTATCACCGTTGCAGTAGAAACATTTTCCTTTCTCTACAACGTGCTTTTTGCCTTTTGTAGTACTAGTAGGAGGTGTTTTCCCTTTCTCTTTTCCTTTCTTCTTCTAAATACCTTTATTCTTTGGGACAGATTTATTTCCAGAGATAGATCCCTTTAGGAATCTCCTTTTTGAGGTAGTAGCAACATTTGCCTCTGCCTCAGAACCCTTATTTTTCAATAAGAACTGGTAAATCTATAACTCATTGAGAAGGGTGGTAAGATTATAATCTATTTTGTTCATCATGGCGTTAGTTCTGAACTGGAAAATACTTTTCGGAAGAGACTCCATGATGAAAATACTTTTCGGAAGAGACTCCATGATGAACCCTTCTTGGCTCTTCTCGTTCATAACAGCCCCGTTTACTTCCGCGATGTTGAAGGTGTACCATCATGTCCAGAACATGTTCCCTAACATTCGTTCCTTCTTTCATCAGGCAATTGTAAACATATTTGATAGCATCATGCATAGCCGAGGAGGACGGTTGTCCAAACAGGGCTTGCAGTGAGTCCATGATGTCCTTAGCGGTGACCATTTTTTCATGCTTTTTCGATAGTATATTTGATATACTTGCCAAAATATAGACTTTGGCTTTTTCATTAGCCTTGGTCCATCTGTCATGAGTGTCCCGAATTGTTCGTTCGCATTCTGAGCAGGGACTGGAGGACATTCCTCTGTTAAAACGAACCTCGGATCGTCGATAACTAGTATAGTGTTTAAATTAGATTTCCAAGTTCCGTAGTTATCGTCATTAAGTTTCTCGAAAGCTAATAGTTGAACTATAGATGTATTCATTGCCGGAAAAAAATGAACAAGTTTGATTAGTGAATGTACTCTAAATTTTAATCCAATTATTTTGCAAGTAATAATGTACCCATATTTCATTATTTATTTTGCAACGATACTTCAGTGAGTCAGAATTTCCCCTACCGAAGGGCAGTCGACCACGCCTTCACTGAATCAAGATACTCTTGACTAAATACTAATACCAAAATAACTCTTATTCTTATAGTATTTAGTTACCATTTCTTTGGTCAAGAACTTTACTAACACTTAGTAAGTCTTGTAAGTGTATACCCTCCATTTTCGAATCACAAAGATCATAATCAAACAAGCCCTCGAAGGAGAAACAATTGCTTGAAAAAGGACCTAAGTAACTTTATCCATGTCTGGAGTTCACAGAGTGTTCGTAGCTATTTTTTATTTGAATTAAGTTGTTTCTTAGCTTGTTGCACAAAATAGATTTTAACATTTTTGTACATGGATGCGTTGAGAATTACTCTAAATGTGCTCATGATTTGCAAGTTTTCCTATAAAGACCCAAGTATAAGTATTTATAGGTATCCTGGTGAGTCCAGGGTCGAACACAGGGATTTGTGATAACTAGGCGTTGAGATTATAAACCTGACTATGCGATGAACTATACATGTAATATATGCAATTGTTTGTTGTGTAAAACTATACATTAAGAATAAAAAGAATTTCCTACTACTAATAATGAGGTGGATGCGGTGATGGTTAATCATATGTCATTTAGTATCAGATTACATGCGTTGAGAATGAATGGAACCATGCAATAGGAATTAATGCAAGCGTTAGTTGTTACCTAAACCTTCTGAATACAACTTCATACCTACAAACTGCAATTGTGAATCCATCTCTCGATGTTTCGACGCCACATTAATCTTATTTCTAAGACGCATGGTAAGTTTGCGTTGGCAAAAGATGAACTACATCTCTGAAACTCATCTAGTCTTAATAAATGCTAAAGATTAACTATCTATTCTCTCAAGCTCGATAGTTATGCTTACTACTTGTGTTTGTCAGACAAAGTCATGCAAGCTAAAGATATGCATTAATCAAGATGTAATATACTTAGAATTGCTCAAGAAAACTAACTCTTAACATCAACTCATTCATTCAAGCATGGTGTAAGATGTTCAGAATAAAGATAGATGGAAGAGAATAGTCAATCAAACTCATATTAAGCGAATAAGTCATTCTCTCGAATGTCATTAACAAAATATGGGCAAGAAGGAGAAAAATGAAAATAAAATGGAAATGAAGGGCGTCAAGCCGCCACTGGCAACATCTTGCTTCATGGAGGCTTGAGATGGTCGTTATCTGATACATAAATTCCATAAGGTGAACGTTCTCACTCACTGGGAGATGACTCTGAAAATGCTCAGAATCCTTCTCTTATAAGAGCTCGAAATGGAGGCTGGTTATGGTGAAGGAGAAATAGTGCAGAGCTTTCGCCTTTTGAACTCGTCTCCCCCCCACTCTTTAAGAAGCTTTTGGGCTATTTATAGGCGTCAAAAGGTTGATATCATGATGATTTGACACCTTTGCATTAAATTTCACCCATGCTGCATAGACTTTTCAGATTTGTCAGCCTATTTGTTCTGCCATGATCTTAATAGGTTGCTACTCTTTTTCGTAATGACATGACAGCTGCTTGAGCATGCTTGAGTTTCTTCTTCGATGCATGGTTTTCAACGCATGACCTTACCGCATAGGCTCGACGCATGTTCTCGTCGCAGCTTCAACTCTTCGTACTTGGTTGTTTCTACTTTTCTTTTTAACCCTGCGTTAGGAACAGAAGCTTATCATTTTTTCAGGCATTTTTCTTTTTGCAAGTAGTGCCAACTCATGTTGATACATTTTTCATCATTTAACTACCAAAATCATGTGTTTAACTCCAAAGTTACTCTAATTAAATCAAATAATGACTATATAACTTGTATTTCTACAAGTTATCACAGAGTTCCGAATCCCATGTTACAAACCCTCCGAAGGGATATGTGCCTATAAACGCCAAACAGGTGCAACATAGGAATCTTACAGTGTGACCTAATGGAAGAGACCATAGGACGTGTTGACACACACCCTTCACCCACTTACTATGAACTACTTCCCCTATTCACCTTGCTATTGACCCATGCAAACACTTTTTGAAGGGAGGTTGCCCAAATAGCAACTCGAAGTCAAGCATGGGATCTCACGTTGTGAACTCTTAAGGACGTGAGAGCTAATGATAACGCATCGTATACATTATTAATCTCCCACTGAAGTGTTGTAATTTTAATTTGGTATTTACTTGGTTATATTCCGGCTAAATATATATAACCTGAGTCTAGGTGAACAATCCTAGTATAACATTTTATATCGGTTTGTTTTAACCTATGATGTCTAAGTGATTTAAGCCAATTTAACTCACCTTACACTGCTCTCGCATGCTCATAAAATCGGGTTAACTCAACTTAGACGCCAACTTGATCCCTAGGTAGGAGGTGTTCCATAAACCGTCAACTTAAATACCTTCAGCCTTAGACAGGATTTTGTTGGGTGTGTTTTGTAAATAACGAAAGTTAATTTGATCAATTTTCACTTGAAAACTTCATATGTACTAAAATTCACCTATTTATAAAAACTACGAGTTTTAGGACATACAACCCAACAAATTGGTCCTAGTAGCTATGACTTCTACCCACTTAGCTACATAGTCTACTGCAACTAGAATATATAAGTAGCCATCAAAAGAAATAGAAAAGATGTCACACCCCCTCCCTGATTACCTACTTAACCTGAAAGAAGATGTGAGGACAGCACACATCACCCCTCTTGTGACATATATCATCCATTTCTACAAGATGATCCTGTGAGTTCATAACATGCATGTTTCTCCTTCATACATCCAGAACCATAATATATAGAAAGTTATAAATGGATAATTTAAACTTCTGACTCATCTACAAGGTACTTATACAAAACCATATTTCAACTCCCAGCATATGTACAACTATGTCTACATGCCACCTATATAAGGTTATAGATACATACAAATCTTTAAACAGGACAAATTTCTAGAAACTCGAAGCTTAAGCAGGACGAGTTGGAGTAGGCAAAGCACCAGGAACGTCTTTGCTACCTGGAGGGAAAAGAAAACTTGAAAACATGAGTTAACAACCCAGTGAGTGACTAATTTTAACAAACTAATTTTAGTTCGAAAATTATCAGGAATTAAACTAATTCCGACAGCATGAGTAAAACATAGAATCATCTCATATTCATTGATTAAATCATGTTTAAATGCCTCTATCAATTCATACATGGTTTTTCAGCAATTCATAAAGAAATTAGTATGGTTACAATACTTCTCCTTAGTTGAGGCGGAGCAAAACTCAACACCCCAACGTTGAAAAGAAATAAGGCTTGATGCGGAGCAGAACTCAACGCACCAGCATATAACCTCTATGTGCACATAGGAACATGGCGGGTTGCCCAAGTACCTTCTCTATGTCCTTCAGTATTGGGTCCCGGGGAAACTCACGTGCCTTCTCATGTTGTTCAGCACTGAGTCTCCTCTAAAACATTTTCCTTTAAGGAAAGCAATACTTTGTACAAACAGTTCATATGCAAATCTTCTATGAGAAAACAGGGCAATTCTTAAATCAATAACATTTCAATAAACATACTTTTCAATACCATTTAACAAAACATAAACTATGCTTTGTTAATTGATTGATCACAAAATCATAAATAAATTAGAAAACCAAACTAACATGTACAACGAAATCGTTGAAACAAGAAAAGTGTCACTCACAGCTCTTTCTAAGCCTTGAGTGGATTATACGCCTTCCCTATCTCCTCTTGACCTGAAATAAACATTTTTCCTTACATAACGCTTCTTTTTACTTGATCGTTTAGTTTGCATAGTTAAACTCAAATCATGATTCATCACTGAGCCTCCCCTTTTTCCAAAGTAAACGTAATAAGCAAGATTACCAACGAAAATCCCACATTCCCAGCGAGATTACTAGCGAAACTACCGAACAAGACATGATACTAGCGACACCAGGATAAGCGAGACTAGCGTGATTTACCTGAGGAGCGATACATAGCGAGACCCTACGAGTTTTGTGAGATGGAAAGCCCCCTTGCGTTTCAGCGACACCCGTCTCGCTACCTCTACTTTATTTACTTAGCGATACCTGACAGCAGAGATCTCCTTCTTTCCTTTTGTTCTTACTCCTATCTATTAAAAATCATATTTCCAGCCCAAACTAACATTTCTTTTCTTCTACAAACTTGGCAAAAATTGAATTTCTCAGATTACCTCAAAATTTCAAGACTGGACTTCCCTTTTTTCTCCAGCTATTGCAAAATTATTTCGCGTTGCTCCAGATTGCACAGCAATTCTGAAACCGTTGCTTTTACCTAAAATTTCACATATTTAACCTAAATTCAGCTTTACCATCCTTCACAAGAATTGTTAAGAATTATGTTAACTCACTAACCTTAAAATTTCAGCCTTAGACTCGATCTCCTCGATTCGTTCTACTTCAAACATCAAACACTGTCAAGTCTGTGCGTCCACAAACAACGTTCTGTTCCAGCTTAGATTTCAACACCAAAACGAGTAGGCTTCTATCCAAAATCCACAAGAACACCTTCTTTTACTTTCCCTTGTAGTTCGTCTGAAAAATGGAACCGACTTAAGCTCTCTAAAATGTTTAAAAATGATAAAATATTTAATTCACTTACCTATATATATATACTGCCGACTTAACCCTCTTAGGCAGGCTAGCGTGCAGGGTTCCCTTTCTTAATTCAACGCAAGGCACTCAAACACAGCCTACCACCAACACTCTTAGCAGATAACCACCCTCAACGCATGGTGCCCTCAACGCCTCCTACCTTTAACGCTTACAACTCAATCAATTAACCCATCTTCAACACATGGGGACCTTAACGCATGGCAACCTTACCAACGCATGGTAGGTCAAATACATTTCTTTCCCCACCAATGATCAACTTCTCCTCCAACGCAAGTGACTGCTTCAGCTCATAACAACTCTTTGTGATTTCACCTTCAACGCATGGCCACTCAAAAGAAAAATGTTCTCTTCTTTGCTTTGATCAACGCATAGTCTTGGCCAATGCTTAGCTCTTCCACTCTCGGCTACTTTTCCTCTAACAATGCATAGCCACCATTTCATTTGCCTTCTCCCAACACTCAGTATTATAAGCCAGTGCTTACAATTTTCTACCCCCTTTTTAAAGAATTTCGTCCTCGAAATTCAAGTAAGTTCACTGTAAGAAAAGGTGGGGATATTTAATCTTCATTTGATCTTCACTTTCCCATGTCGCCTCTTCTACTTGATGATTCCTCCACAAAACTTTAACAAGCGGTATCGTTTTTGTTCTCAACACTTGTTCCTTTCGGTCAAGGATTTGCACAGGTTCCTCTTCATAAGATAAATCTTCATTTACTTGAATAGGTTGAGCCTCCAAAACATGTGTAGGATCTGGAATATACTCCCTCAGTAGAGAAACATGAGATACGTCATGAATTTTGGATAACTCCATAGGTAATGCTAATCGATAAGCCGAAGGTCCTATGCATTCCCAAATTTCATAAGATCCAATGTATCTCGGACTCAGTTTTCCCTTCTTTCCAAATCTCATAATTCATTTCCAGGGAGATAACTTCAAGAAGACTTTATCACCAACTTCAAATTCTAAATCTCGACGCCTTTTATCAGCATAGCTTTTCTACCGGTCCTGTGCAGTCTTCAACCTTTCAATTATGAATTTTACGTTTTCTGACGTAGTTTGAAATAATTCTGGCCCCATTAATTTGCGTTCTCCTACTTTACCACAACATATAGGAGTTCTACAGCGTCTGCCATACAATGCCTCATAAGGTGCCATTCCAATACTAGAATGGTAACAATTATTATACGCAAATTCCATCAAAGATAGATGAGTATCCCAGCTTCCTTTAAATTGCAGTACACAGAATGCAACATATCCTCTAGAGTCTGAATCGTTCTTTCTTATTGTCCATTAGTTTGAGGATGAAAAGCTGTACTAAATTTAAGCTTAGTTCCCAATGCTTGTTGTAGACTTGGCCAAAACTTAAATGTAAACCTCGGATCTCTATCAGAGACAATAGACACAGGAGCTCCATATTGACTTACTATTCTGTCAACATACAGTTTGGCCAGTTTATCTAAAGTAAAAGTCACTTTAACTACTAGGAATCGTGCAGTTTTAGTAAATCTATCAACTATCACCCATATTCCATCATAACCATTTGGGGTTTTAGGAAGACCAAATAAGAAGTCCATAGTGATATGCTCCCACTTCCACTAGGTTACGGAAAGTGGTTTTAAAAGTCCACCAGGTCTGCTGAAAATCATGTACGAGTTGATAACGATTTTATATGATTTAGAACGGATTCACGAGATTGGCAAGGTTTTGCGAAAGAACTGTTTTAGTTGAACTCTCGTGTTAAATTCTTGTTTTGTATGTATTGTCTTGGCAAGCCTCTGTTCGAACTAAAGATAGTTTTTACAAAATCAGTCACTCACGGAGCTTTTAGCTCACACTTTCCTATTTTATTTTATTTTCCAGGTAGCAAGCGAATTTGGGATGCTTTGCCTGCACAGAAACCTCGTCTGGGCTGTTTTTGGCGGAAACGGTTGGACAGTAAACCTTATAGAGGAGTCAAGGTTACTGTCTTCACATCTCTTCTTAGGTTAAAGGAGGAAAATCCGGGAAGGGGTGTGACAAGGATTGTAAGACTCTAACTCAGAATCCTTAAGATGGCTAGTAAGGAAAGGAATAAGACTAATTGAATGCATAATATTAGGAAAGAAATGGATATTTCACTAAGAGTGAGAATGAAGGATGGAAGGCATAGTTTGGGAATTAGTTAAGTGTTTAAATGTATTTCGAGCATAGCCAAAGAACCTTGGGGCGTGAACAGCATGCGTTGAAGGTTTATTATTTATTAGTAAGGATTTTGGTGTTGATAAAGAAGTCTATGCCCAAAGACCAAATGTTTAAGGCAACTACAAACGAATGGTTGCTGTGTGTTGAGGGGTGACTACCAGCTATGCGTTGAGGAGCATAATTCCTTGGTAAATGGAAATATAACTTTGATTTCGGGTAAACGCATAGGATGTAACCCAAGAGCTTAAAGGGAAAGAAGTAAAACGCATAGGTGGTAATTATGAAGAAGTTATAAGCATTGGCGAGGGTAAGATGCATAAGCAAAAGGAGGGAAGTTATGTCGTGGAGTATTGGAAAGAGATTCAAGTCTCGGAAAGGAAGGTTAAATGCATAAGGAGGAACCGGGGAAGGAATACTTTAACAAACTGGGTACAAATGTATAAAGTGTGGTCTTGAGTTGGATTTGGTTAACAAGGGTAAATCACATCGTCGGATGTGTGAACACACAAGAAAAGGATTTGGAGTTAAGACTTGACATAAGGGAAGAAAGTTGGACGCATGGTATGATGCGGTAAGGTACAAACGCATAGTAGTATGCTTTTGGGACATTGATGCCTAGTAGTATGCGGTGGAGAAACAGGTTCAAAGGTATTATGGCGAAGAGTAAAGAAAGTAAGTAATGAAGCTAAAACCTTAAAGGAGATTCAGTGGACGCATAGAGGCAGTATGATTAAATGAATAGTTTGTATATTGGAATATGTTGGACGCTTAAGATAAGCTTATAAAGGCTAGGTGGCTTCATATAAACTTGACACCTTATAAGCGGGAGGTGTTAGAAAGCATGTTAAGTATTTCATGCAAGGTGACGCTTGGATAAATGCATGATTGGTTAAGCATGCAGCGTGACATGTGGCAAGCAAGTGGCAAAAAGGGAGAAGTAGTATGACCAGCCCTCTACTCGAAAAGTATAAAGAGGACATTGAGGGAAAAGGAGTGACTGATGATGCTGAAGTAAGAATCCTTGAGAGAAAGAAGGAATTCTGGTGTCCGTAATAGAAGTCTGTGGCCAAGGAAGAAGATATTCCAGACAACTTAGCTATATCTTGTGTTAAAGAAGTTGTCTTGTGTCAAAAAGGGTCAATCTTGCGTTTAAGTATCAAGGTGAACGATGCGTCCAAGTGGGACCTTGTGCGGTCGACGCATCTAAAAGAGAAGTAAGAAAGAGTTGGGAAACACCTCGCGTTAGCTATCAACCTTGCATCCAAGGGCAGGGTTGTGACCAATCGAGCTGCCAGAGGAATATAAGGCCTTGCGTTCCAGGATTAGAGCACTGCGTTCAAAAAGCTCGGGGAAAAAGGAAATAGCGGGATAGAGGAGAAACTATCCTTAAAGTGATCTGTGAGTGACACTTCTTTTACTTTAAAACGATTTTGTTGAACATGATAGTTCGGTTTTCCAATGAAATGTGAATTTGTGATTAAATGATTTATGAAGCATATTTATGTTCTTAAAGCTATTGAAAAGCATGTTTATGAAATGTCATTGATATAATAATTGCCCTGTATTCTTATGAACGATTTGTATTACGAATGGTTTGTATAAAATGTTGTTTCTAAAAAGGAAAATGTTTTAGAGGAGGCTCAATGCTAGTAAGGCATGTGAGTTTCCCTGGGACCCAGTACTTGGGCAACCCGCCTATAAAATGTTTTAGAGGAGGCTCAATGCTGAAGGACTTGAGAAGGCATGTGAGTTTCCCCGGGACCCAGTACTGAGGGACATGAGAACGTACATGGGCAACCCACCATGTTCCTATGTGCACATAGAGGTTGATATTGCTGGTGCGTCAAGTCTTGCTCTGCATCAAGCCAGGAATGGTTTCGACGTTGGGTATGTTGAGTTTTGCTCCACCTCAACTAAGGATGTTTTCGACGTTGAGAGCGTTGAGTCTTGCTCCGCCTCAACTAAGGGAAATTGTTGAGAACAAACTGATTTTATGTACAACTACTCTGGAATGTATTCATGTGATTTGATTATAAGTTGAAAAGTATGATTTTATAGAGGTGATGATTTGAATTAAATATTTTGCGAGATAATGATGATAACATGCCTGTTTTTGAACTAAAGATAGTTTCACAAAATCTGTCACTCACTGGGCGTTTAGCTCATTTTTTTTAATATGTTTTTCATTTTCTAGGTAGCATGACAGTTCCCGTTGCCGATCGAAGTCGAGGTTTGTCAAATGTATAATGGTATCGTCATCCTATGAAGGATGATTAAATGGGCATAAAGGAAGTGTTGACAGTGGAAGTCGATAATAGAGTCGACGACTGCTGTGCTCATTCTCCGTCTCGGGCTATAGGAGGGTAGTTCGGGATGGGGTGTGACACCAACCACCCCCTTTGTCTCATGTTGAGTTCTTTCTGATCAAAGATGTATTTCTAACTTTTGTGATCCATATAGATATGACACTTCTCTCAAAACAAATAATGCCGCCACATCTTTAGTGCCACCACCACCGCTGCCAGTTACAAGTCATGGGTAGGGTAATTAACTCCATGTGGCCTCAACTGCCTAGAGGCATAAGCTATAACTTTACCTTCTTGCATCAGTACGCAACCTAACCCCTGACTAGAGGCATCACAGTACACCTCGAACTCCTTCCCTGTATCTGGAAGTGCTAAAATAGGTGCAGTCACCAATCTCTTCTTTAACTCTCGAAAACTTTGTTCACATTCCTCATTCCATTCAAATTTAGTTCCTTTCTTAGTCAAATGAGTCAATGGTAATGCTATCTTAGAAAAACCCTATACAAAACACCGATAATAACCTACAAGTCCAAGAAAACTACGGACCTCCCAAACTTTCCTTGGCTGTTCCCATCTGGTAATCGCCTCAGTCTTTTGAGGATCCACACCAACTTCTGCGGCAGTAACAATATGTCCCAAAAACATCACCCGTTCCAGCCAAAACTCGCATTTGCTGAACTTTTGCATACAGTCTTTTTGCTCTCAAAGTTTGCAATACAGTTCTAAGATGTTCTGCATGTTCTTCCCTACTTCTAGAATACACTAGAATATCATCAATAAATACAATTACAAACTGATCCAAGTAAGCATGGAAAATCTTATTCATCAAGTCTATAAACATCGCTGGGGCATTTGTCAGACCAAAAGGCATCACGAGGAATTCATAATGTCCATACCTCATTCTAAAAGCCATTTTCGGTACATCTGTCTCCCTGACCTTCAATTGATGATATCCCGATCTTAGATCTATCTTTGAGAACACTGATGCCCCTCTAAGTTGATCCAACAAATCATCAATACGAGGCAAGGGATATTTGTTGCGTATAGTGACCTTGTTTAACTGGCGATAATCAATGCACAGTCTCCACTAGATTAAAATATGGTAAATGGTAAGGTATGCGACACAACAAAGTCAGCTAAAAGGATTAAATGAATGGATAAAAACAGGTTCGGGTTGGCTAACATCTAAAATCAGAAATGCATTGTGATATTCTATTCATACTTGCAACTCTTCTCCCGGTTGTCAGCTGCTATGCGTTAGATGTCTACGCAGCATAGGAGAGTGTTAAGTACCAAGGTTATTCCTATAGACAGGTAACAGTTCTTGGCCTTGTCAATTGAGTTCCACCATCACTTACCCTCTTGAGCAGTCTGATTATTACTACTTATATCGATTAGCTAGATGGACATAAGCATCGGATTAAGATTACAATTGACAAAATGCAATAGTTACACTATGGTTCTTATTTAAATGCTAATGCAACCTGTGACCCTTGAAAGATTAGCTACTCATGGATTCAAAGTAATAAGCGGAAAGTGTAGAGAAATGGATAAACATGGAAGAATTTTAGATTAATGAGCGGAATACAATTTTAGACAGCTCAATGTCTTGACACAAATCTAAAATCAAAGCTAGAAAAAGAGATAGAAAGCATGAAAGGCGTCAATGTCTTGAGTCGCTGGAATGGAAGCGTGAGGTTCTGCTGTGAAGTGGTCAGGAGGAGGGAAGACTCTTCTCTTTTGAGCTATTCGTCTCCGGTTGTCTTCTGGAGAGAACTCTGCTGTCACTTAGGAATTCTTCCGAGAATGAATAACCCTTTTTCAACTTGCAGGTCTGCCCTTTTATAGAGGCTGCATTGGTAATCAGTGGCAAATCTACATGATTGGAGGAAATTGATGTCGTGCGTCTTTCCGCCTAAATACATAATTCTGTTCAATTTAGATCCACCAGTTTAGCCATAGATCATGCATGTCAATCTTTCGACAATCTCTTAAGATTCTGAAGAATTTAGGGTTATGCGTCCATGAAGAATTTAGGTTTATGCGTTCACTCATGTCTACGCATCCATATGTTCTAACGCATCATTCTGCGTTGAGCGGATGTCATCGCGTCACAAGTTGCCAATGCGTTAAGAATCTACGGGTCGCTCGTGTTCCTACGTTAAACATGCATTTTAGGCTCAAAAAGCTATAAAATAATTATCTTCATCAATTTACAAGAGTAGAACGCATAGGAAGATTTATCAATAGAATTTAACATCAACTGCCGCATGATTCCTATTTAATCTCTATTTTTCTAAGAAATAGACTGTAATAACTTGTATTTCTACAAGTTATCACACCCCAAACTTAGAGAATGTTTGTCCTTAAACATAACTTCTATCTAAGAAACTTCAATCAATCCTAAAATTTTATCAACACATTGACTAGTCTCTCAGATTGCTATACTCAATCAGCTACCAGTCAGTTATATTACTTCTCCACCTCTATATTTTTTTTTTCTTTAGAACGGGTCTAATTTGTATGCGGCAAGCTTTCTTTTCAAAATTCTTTACTCATTATTCACAAAATTTTTGTTTCTTCTTTTAACATTGAGTCTGAAAAGATGAAGATATAAAGTTCCTTTTTCTTTCATTTGTTTTATTGTTTATAAGTAACCATGCGTCGAGTAGAGTTACCCACCTTCGTTCTGAGATACCAACTATGGGGTGCATGGAGGCAGCCAACTACGAGCAAGTGTCCTTCTCGACTAAACTCTTATCTAAGTTCGGTTTCCTCACTAGACATTGGAGTTTGTTATTTATCTATGCGTCGCTGATTACGATTACCCACATGAAGGCGGCCAACTACGAGCAGGTGTCATTTTTAGCTAAACTCTTAACAAGATGAATATATTAGTCTTGTCAGTGGAGTTTTTCATTTAAAAGATTTTTTCTTTTTCTTTTTTTTGTTTTTTTGGAGAACTAAGTTCTTCATATTTTTATCTTTGACAGTTCAAACCTCTTCCACCCCCAACTTGAGAGTAGCAAGGTCCTCATTGCTTAAGTTGTAAACAAAGATTATGTTGAAAAATTTTGTAAGAGAGGTTTGAATTGGTAGCTTGCATACATTTAGAGTAAGTTTGCGTTTCTAAGGAATAGTATGCAGACAATTTGAAAGTAATCTAGCTTAAGAGTGTACAAAAAGTGTAAGCATGATTATCATCATAGTGACTAACTTTTCAACGCAAGGATAAAATTTGGAAATAATTAAATGTACTCAGAATGAATTTACAACACAGGAAAAACGCAAAGAGGTAATTAGAATTTCAATGCAACGAAGAAATTTTCATTCTATTAATTCTTTTCCCACAAACGCATACAATTGTAGATGAAGATAAATGCAAGGAAAGCTATAAAGAAGATACAACTCGAACTACCCCCTAATTTTAACTATCATACTTGTCTTCATCAGGTTTGCGCTTCTGCTCAGGTGCAGGGCGTTGCGGCATTGGGAAGACCAGCGGATGTTGTAGGCATTTAGGAATGTTAGGGTGCGAGACTTCCCTTCAAATCGAAAACAGTTGTTGAATATAATTCAATGTGAAGTAAAACTGCTCCGTCTGCCGGAGTGCTAACATATTCATTGAATGCACCATTGGATGCAAGATTGATTGTTGTAGGTATGTTTGCACTGTTTCCCAGTAGAGGTCGAGTTGCGCTTCTTGAGGTTGAGGTTGCGGTTGTGGTTGAGGATGGTTTGGCTGGAGGGGAGAAGTTGATGGAGTTTCATCAAACGCAGGGGATGATGAATGCATAGTGGTCGCGCCAAAATCCCCGTAGTGTGAGTCATCAACTCTTATTTAGGAGATTTGGGAGTTGCGTTTTAGGAGGTGGAGGTGGAGTTGGTTCTCTTCTAGTTGTTGGAAGTGGGGGTGAAGAGCTTGAGGTCGGGGAAGCTTGAGGTGGTGGTTTGCGTTTCGGCTTGGATGGCTTTCCCTTCTTCTTTGTTTGCGGCTTCGGAGGCGACACTTTAGGTGACGGAGTGGGTTGATGAGGTCTTTTGGTGGCCTTAGCAGGCTCTGGCAGATGTTGCGATCCTCTAATCAACCGACGTAGAGTCTTATGGGCGATTACTCCACTGACTTCGATCATCTTCTCTGCGTCTAACACTTTTGTCTGCCCTCCAATGGTAGCATTGGCGCATAGGTTCATGATAAGTGAGGGGAAAAAGAGCTGGCCTCTTGGTTTGTTGAAGACCCCTCTTATCTGCGACGAAATTATGCGTTCAACATCAAGGGGGATGCGACGCATGATGCAATAGGCTACCATCACCCGATCCCTTGACATTGTTTTGTCAGGCATTGTGGGGATTAGCTGCTTCTTCACCAAGTATACCCACAGGTTGGACTCTGGCCATAGGCTGTTAGCAGGCAAGGTTTTAATGCCTGTGGGTGATACGTCCCACTTCGCCCCGGGCTTCGCCAATACTCGGACTGCGTCTTTTATTAACTCAGGTGGAGTTGATTCTATTATTTTTTTTCCTTCCGCATCTGCGTTGTCCGTCAACTTATAGATTGTGTTTATTTCCCTTGCGTTGAATGGGACTTCATTTTCTTCAAACACTACCATGTCCTCCTCTTCATCAATGCGTCCGTTATAAAAGTTGCAGACTAAGTCAGGTTGGATCCAAGGAGTGTTGGAACAGAAATTTCTCCAACCGTGGTGGTCGATGATTTCAGTGATATATGACGGCAATGGGGCTTCTTTAAGGAAAAATCCCACCTCCATCAATAAATCAGGGAACGCCCTGCATCTCCCTTTTCCATCCTTCTTCTTTGGTGATGCATCCGCCACCTTCTCTTTTCCTTTGGCCTTAGCAGGTATTTTATCCATTGTCTTTTTCTTGCTCTTGGCCACTTCAGTTGGAACGTCAGTCACTTTCTCCTTCCCTTTGCATTTCTCTTGGTGAATGCCTGGGAGTTTGGTGACTGACTCCTCTTTTTCTTTCTCTTTCTTCTCTCTTAAGGTGCTGACACCTTGCTTCTCTAACGCATCCACCCCGATGCGTTCCTTCCGTGTAGGTGAATGGTGCCTACTTTTCTTCTTCTTTTTCTTCTTGCCATCCCTCTCTTCTTGGGCATTTATTCGTGCATCCAACTCCTCATATTCTTCTATTTGCAGCTCTCTCTCAAGCTCCTCAGCTGCCTTTTCTATTTTTTCTTCTTCCCTCATTTCATCCTCTAATGCCATAGCGGCTTCGTCAATTTGAGGATCAGGAAGGCTTTGCATTTCCCAATCTTCCTCAGGTCGCACTACCCTACACACCTTTTTGCTGGACAATGCGTCCTTAGCAATTTTCTCCGCTCCTTTTATGAGGGTTTTGAGCTCTTTTCTTAATTTAGCCCTCTTCTTCTTCATCTTTTCTGCCAGCCGATCAAAGGATGTTGCAGCAATCGGGGACTCAGGACCGTCTCCTTGCTCTGCTTTTTTTGGCTCTTCATGCTTGGCAGTTTCTTATGATACCCTTCTTTTTTTCCTTATCAGGGGTACCACTTCTTCTTCTTCTTATCTTCTTCTCTTGGCCTCTATGGCGATCACAACCTTTTTAATAGGTCCTTCATTGGAGTCCAGGGTCATCTCCTCAGGACTGATAGACGCAGGGACTAACCCATGCGTTTTGAATGGCTCGCCTACGACCTCCTTGCTGTAGACGGTGTCTCCTTCCTCATTTCCCCCAGTCTCTTCACCCTTCTAAGTCTCTTTTGGCTGACTCTGGACCTCTTTTATCGGTGAGGGTGATTCTCGTCTTGCGTCTGACACGCATACTTCAAACAGGTCTCACAGGCCACTCAGAATGTGTGCGATCTATTCATCCGGGGAACGCACAGAGTTCATTTCCCCTTCGCCCACAACCATATCCTCTTCTACCCCTCCTCCCACTTTATTAGTCCCTCTTGTGCTTGGGCATCTAGATGAAGGCAAAGGCTGGTTGACCTCCCCATCATCCTCCCTCGCCTTTGCGTCTCTTTCCTTTTGAGCAATCCTCTCGAGGATGTCGCCGAAGACATTTTGCTCATCTTTGCGACAGACTTCATTGCTTCCGGACAATGTGCTAGCTTCATCAGGAACTATTCCAGGACCCGGTTGCTCGGCTTTGGAGTTTTTCGTGCTTAGACGTTGGTTTCTGGCATTGAAGTTCGCAGTGGAAAACTCCCTCACATTCTTCATTCTATGCTTTGGAATGCAGGACTTGACTCGACTTTTGGGTTTTGGAGTAGGTGCCAGATCGATTCGGCTCAAGGGTTGAAAGTTTAGGACTTCCATGCAGTCGTCTGAGTCAAGGTCGACTACTGGTGGACAGACTGGAGGTCTGACGAATGGTTAGAAAAATGGGGTTACAGGTGGTCTTTGGGCACCTGCCCTGATTCGTGACGCTGAGAAAGTTGGGATAAATGGTGGGCTGGGGTTTGGAGGTCTAGGGCGGACCGAAAAAGCGAAAGGCCTCACAGGCCAAGTAGGTCGGAATAGTGGTGGAGAGAAAAATGGAGCTTGAGCGTTGGGAAATACCTCAGGAGCTGGTCGCGGTTCGGATGAGGAAGAAGATAGGGTCGAGTACTAGGTATTGTAGGAAGATATTGGGGAAACGTCGTCGGCGAAGTGTTCTTGGTTTTGGGAGTCTGATTGGCTAGACATAGACAAGGGTGCGAAGAACTCAAATCGCCAGAGGTTTGAAAGATGAAGGGTTTTGAAAATGGAATAAATGGAAAATCGAATCGCGTTGATGAAGGGCTAATTAAGCCATCGGTAATAAATGCAGATACACAATATTTGAAATCCCACTGATCTAGGCAAATTTATTGAGCCGCACACCCATCAAGTGTGATGGCCAGCTAATGACTCAAATAAGCACTCGAGTGCTTCTGAGAAAACGCATCGACTTAAAAGACGCATACGTTCCCTGGTTTGCTCTTTCTAAAACGCATACATTCAATTGATAAATGCATAACTGATGAACGCATGGTTCTCAGTTCACTTATGCGTTGGACACAGCATGAATGGCAGAGTATGTGGTGAAATCAAAGTTTGCGTTGAAGCTCGACGCATAATTTCATGCTTTTTTAATTTGCACTACTCCTAAAACTGAATTCAAAGAATGAGAAATAAATACTAAAAACAAAGTACGAATAGAAGAAAGTAAGCAAGAGTAAAAGAAAGCGTCCCTGGAAAATTAGGCGTTCAGCAATGTAGGGACCTTTCAGCGCAGGCTCAGTTATGCTTACGTGGGTTATTGGACCTTGAAGGAGGTGGTTCAATCTTCATTTGTTAGCTCGACAGCACCATGTGGAAACACTTCCTTGATTATGAATGGTCCAGACCAGCGAGACTTCAGCTTACCTGGAAATAAACGCAACCTTGAGTTAAATAATAGGACCTTCTGGCCGACATATAGCGTTTTCTTACTGATATTTTTGTCGTGCCATTTCATGGTCCTTTCTTTATACAGCTTTGCGTTTTCGTAAGCTGAATGTCTCCACTCCATGAATTATTTAATTGAAGCTTTCTTGCTTCGCCAGTTGCATCCTAGTCTAGATTGAGCTTCTTCATGGCCCACATGGCCTTGTGTTCTAGCTCTTGCGGGAGATGGCACGCTTTCCCAAACACCAACGCATAGGGTGACATGCCTATGGGTGTTTTAAATGTCGTTCTATATGCCCAGAGAGCTTCATCTAATCTCTCCGTCCAATCTTTCCTTGATCTGCTCATGACTTTTTCAAGTATGGACTTAATCTCCCTGTTTGTTATTTCAGCTTGGCCGTTTGTCTGTGGGTGATAGGCAGTTGCTACCCTGTGCGAGACATTAAATTTTGTCAATAAGTTAGTGATTATGCGATTTATAAAATGTGTACCTTCATCACTAATTATCGCCCTTGGTGTCTCAATCAAGAAAAGATTTGTCTCTTTAAGAACTTGGACACCGTGTTCGCGTCGTTCTTCACACAGGCCATTGCTTCTACCCATTTTGATACGTAGTCAACCGCTACTAAGATGTATTAATTACTACATGAAGGAGGGAATGGTCTCATAAAATCAATTCACCATCTGTCAAACAACTCAACTTCTAGGATTGAGTTCAAGAGGCATCTCATGTCGGTTGGAAATGTTTCCTGTTCTCTAACAATGTCGGTTGGAAATGTTTCCTGTTCTCTACCGCATATGCCCTTGCGCCTTTGAATAATGTGGGCCAGAAATACCCACTCTGCAACACCTTCGTTGCTGTTCTCTGTCCCCCGAAGTGTCTTTCGTAAGGTGCTTCATGACAGCTCCTCAGAATGCTATGCGTTTCATATTCTGGAACGCATCAAAGCAGGATGTGGTTTGGGCCAAGTCTGTATAGATATGGCTCATCCCAGCAATAGAACTTACTTTCGTGTTGGAGCCTTTTCCTTTGTTGAGCTTTGAAATCTTTAGGCCATTGGGTGCAGACCAAATAATTCACTATGTCTGCATACCACAGTTCCTGAGACTCTGCGTTCATGATGTGCTCGTTTGGGAATCGTTCCTTTATATCACTCCAACTTTCTTAGACCTCTTTATTTTCCAACCTAGATAGGTGGTCCGCAACTTGATTCTCGGTTCCCTTCCTATCTTTGATCTCCAAATCAAATTCTTGTAATAATAAGATCCATTGGATGAGTCTAGGCTTTCCTTCCTTTTTCGCCATTAAGTACGTGATTGCAGCATGATCAGTATAGATGGTCACCTTTGACCCTACCAAATATGCCCTAAATTTGTCAAACGCAAAGACTACAGCTAACATTTCCTTCTCAGTAGTAGTGTTGTTCTCTTCAGTAATATTCAATGTGTTACTGGCATAAAAGATAGGGTGCATTATTTTCTCTTTCCTTTGCCCCAGAACTGCTCCCACTGCATGGTTGCTTGCGTCGCACATTAGTTCAAATGGGAGAGACCAGTCTGGTGCAACTAAAATTGTTGTTGAAATTAAGGCCTGCCTTAAAGACTCAAACGCATGTAGACATGCGTTATCAAAGTTGAACTCCCTATTGGTTTCCAGTAGCGCGCTCAGTGGTTTTGCGACTTGCAAAAATCCTTTGATGAATCTTCTATAAAAGCCCGAATGGCCTAGGAAACTTCGCAGTCTTTACATTTGTGGGGGCTGGCAGTTTGGCTATCACATCTATTTTTTGCTTGATCAACTTCCAATCCAACCTTAGAAATCTTATGTCCCAACACAACACCTTCAATGACCATGAAGTGGCATTTCTCCCAGTTGAGGACTAGGTTTGTGTCTTTTCATCTCTTTAATACTCGTTCCAGGCTGGCCAAGCATTCATCGTATGATTCCCCAGATACTGAGAAGTCATCCATAAACACCTCCACTAAATGCTCTAGATATTTAGAAAATATCGCCATCATGCACCTCTGAAACGTTCCTGGTGCGTTACATAGCCTGAATGGCATGCATCTGAATGCAAAAGTACCATATGGACACGTGGAAGTTGTCTTCTCTTGATCTTCCGAGGCTATCATGATCTGGTTATAGCCGGAATACCTGTCAAGGAAGCAGAAGAATTCATTTCCTGCTAGCCTATCTAGCATCTGGTCGATGAATGGCAATGGGAAGTGATCTTTCTTTGTTGCCGCATTCAGCTTGTGGTAGTCCATACAGATGCGCCAACTAGTGACCGTTCTTGTCGGTACCAACTCATTTTTACTATTTGTGATCACTGTAATTCCCCCTTTCTTAGGGACACACTAAACTGGGCTCACCTAGCTGCTGTCATAGATTGGATAAATGACTCCTGCGTCGAGCCATTTGATGATTTCTTTCTTTACAACCTCTTTCATCGTTTGGTTGAGCCTGCGCTGCCTTTCTACTAAGTCTTCTTTACCCTCTTCCAACCGAACTTTATGCATGCAGTATGAAGGGCTTATTCCTCTAATGTCTGCTAGGGTCCACCCAATGGCTTTGATATGATTTTTCAATATCTGCAGCAAAGCCTTTTCATGGTCTGTAGTCAATGCAGAGGATATGATGACCGGTAGCGTGCTTTTTTCTCCCAAATATGCATACTTAAGATGCGTCGGCAGTGTATTTAACTCAAGGGATGGCAGCTCTTCTAGGGATGGCTTTGTCTTCTCAGTGGATCGGTTGCTTAAATCTAGACGTTCAAAACTTGCATTGGAGATTACACCGATTTCCTCCTCTTTTCCATCTTCCATTTCATCCAAGATTGCTTCATCCTCTAACAAAGCATCTGTGGTGCTTGCCTCTTCTTTAGTTATATCTTCAATCATCTGGCAAGATTAAAAATCATGAGGATATTTCAACGCATTAAAGACATTAAACTTTACCTGCTGATCGTCCATACGAATTGTTAGTTGCCCTTCCTGGACGTCAATCAGGGATCGTCCAGTTGCTAAGATGGGCCTTTCCTAGGATGATGGGCACCTCTCTGTCAGCTTCATAATCCAGGATTATGAAGTCAGCTGGGAAGATGAATTTGTCCACCTTCACAAAAACATCCTCTATTTTGCCCTTCGGATGCTTGATGGAGTGGTCAGCAAGTTGAAGTGTGACTGTAGACAGGGGCATTAAGTTTATGCTGGCTCCTAAGCTGCATAATGTCTGACCTACGTCCATTCCTCCTATAGAATAGGGCAACGTAAAACTTCCTGGATCTTTCATTTTCGCAGGGATGTTATCTTTAAACAACGCACTGCTTTCTTGCGTTAGAGCGACGGTCTCAAACTCCCCAAGCCTTCATTTCTTTGAAAGTATGTCTTTCAGAAATTTGACATAACTTGGCATTTGTTCTAGGGCTTCCACCAACGAAATGTTGATGTGGAGTTGTTTAAGAACGTCAAAGAATTTTCTAAATTGGCCCTCATCATTTTTCTTCTTTAATCGTTGAGGAAAAGGTGGACGTATGATAGGGTTAGTATCTTTATATATAGACACAAGTTCTGCCTGTGTTGCTTTTCCTCTACTTTCTTTATCCTGTTGTTTTTGTGAGGTTGTGGTGGTTGATTATGGATTCAGATCATTAGTTGGTGTTATTGGAGTTGGTTGTGTATTGATGTGAGGCTACAGGTTTCCTTGCGTCCTCTGGTCTTGCGTTACAGTGGGAAGAATTTTCCCACTCCTCAATGTCACAGCTTGACATTATTCTTTACCGTTACCTCGTGGGGCTTCGGTATGACTTGGCAATGCTCTTTGAGGTCTGTTTTTTGATCTCATCTGCAATATGTCCCAGTTGAACTTCTAAATTGCGAATTGCAGTGGCTTGACTTTGGAGCATCGCATCATTCTTATTGATGTATTCTCGTAGTAGAATTTCCATGGATGATGATGATACGTTCGCCGACTGATTTCTTTGTGGCTGATGACCTTAAATACCTTGGTTGTAAACAGGAGGTTGCCTCTCTGCGGCTGCTACTCAGTCCCTTGCTTCTGTTGTTGGTTTCCTCCCTATCCAAAGTTAGGGTGGTTCCTCTAACCCGAATTATACATTTTAGCGTACAGGTTGTTCTGAACATAGCAAACGGACTGTGAGTTGGACACATATTATACAGGTGTCCCTCACCACATTACACACAACAGATGCTGTAGGATTCACCGTATTCATTGCATCCATCACAGCAACTGATCCACCTTGGTTGTTCAATGCTATTGTCTTAAGCAAAGATGTCATAGTGGCAATCTGAGCTGAAAGATTAGTGGCAACATCAGTTTCAAGCATACCAGCTTGTGTTCGTCTTTTGTCAGTGGATCGAGATTCATATCCATTATCCACCCATTCATCAGTATTCCTCGAAATTCTGTCGAGAATATCCTTGGCTTACGTATAGGTTTTGTCCATTAATCCTCCTGCCGCGGAGGCATCAGCCGTTGATTGCGATGTTTTGTTTAGTCCTCCATAAGAGATCTCCATCTGCACATAATCAGGAATGCCATTGTGCGGACAATTCCTTATCAGCGGCTTGAATCGGGTCCAAGCCTCACTAAGGGTCTCTGAATCCTTTTGCTCGAAGGTGATAAGCACTTGAAAAGTGCATTCTATCCTCTCTCCGCCTACACAAGAAAATTGTTGATAAAACTCCAAAATGGCATTTTCTTTTGATCCAATTTTGTTTTAATTAAGGGAGGTTATATTAGATTTCACTTATTTGCTAGTGGTTTCCAAGTTAAAATGAGGAAAATTAGAAAAAAAGACCCAAAATATCAAAACCGAGCAAGAATACGGCAAAAAAGAGATGAAAAACTCAAAATGGCAAAAATTTGGGCAGCGCCGCGACGCTGAGACGGTGTTGCAGTGGCACTAAAACCCGAGAGCAAGATATTGTGCACACTGCCCTAGCACCGTGGCGCCGTTCCAAAAATTTCAATAGCGTCGTGGCGCCAGTTTTCCATAAATCAAAATAGGTTATTTTTGGTAAGTTTTTGGGCGGCCAACTCTATAAATTTGGGGGTTTCCAGCAGCCCTAAGTATCAAAAAAAGGAGGAAATCAACTATCAATTTACAGACCTAAAGAGGCACAAAAAGGAGTGAATTGAGTGAGAGTTCATAAAAGAGTTCAAAGAGTGAGTTAGTTGCAAGGAAGAGGAAAAGAGTTCGAGATAGTCGTGGTGCCATTCGAATTCCGACGTGAGAGCCAAGGAGATCGCAACGGTACTACCTCAATCAAGACCCTCTTTTCAGTAGAGTTTCCTTTTCTTTACACTCTTTCTTTGTTTATTTTTCTTAAACATGTTGCTTCAAGCTATGAGTGGCTAAACTCTTTAGTTTTAGGGCTTTGATGAATTGTTTATGAATTTATGTTGATCTTGTAGACTTTCAGGGTTTTGTTGGAATGATTATGCTTTTCATTGTTATTGTGTTTAATTCTTGTGGATTGGCCATCTTCACATGTTAGGTTAAAAGTATGATTGAGAGATTGTATGTTTAACTTGATCCATAACAATGAATTGTTGTTAATCTATCACGAGAGTAGTTAGGTTGACAACAAAAGTTGCTAAAGACTATTCTTAATGCCATGTAATTTGTATTCGTTTCAAGAGATTAGTAATCAATCCAGTTACATGAGAAAGGGTTGTTTTTTTAGAGAAAATAACGAGAGTAGTTAGGTTGACAACAAAAGTTGCTAAAGACTATTCTTAATGCCATGTAATTTGTATTGGTTTCAAGAGATTAGTAATCAATCCAGTTACATGAGAAAGGGTTGTTTTTTTAGAGAAAATAACTTGGAATTAAGATTCTAGACTTAGGCATATGAATTACAATAAAATCCATGAAATCTATAATATTGCATGATGAAATAAACAAGGATTCATTACCTTAGAACTCTCTTTGACTCTTATGTTTCTCACTTTATTACTTTCCTTATTTGGTTTATATTTTCCATAATTAACAACTTCCATTCCAATCCTTAAATAAAATTGATTCGATTCTAGAATAGCTGAGTAACATAAACCTTCACAATTGGATCTCCAGTGGAACGATATTCAGACTTCACCGTCTTATATTATAACTTGACTCGTACACTTGCGGTTAACACTCAAAGTGCGCAGCAGAAGGTGAAAATATCTCGTCGCACTCACCGTTGGAGGAAAATATTTCTGCATAAATTTTTCAACCATTTGTGCTCAAGTTGTAATCTCATAAGGTTCAAATGAATACGCCCATTGCTTGCCTCATCTCTGAGAGAGAATGGGAATAGCATCAGTCTGATGCTGTCTTGCAATACTCCAGCTATGGAGAATGTGCTACATATCTCCAAGAAGCTTTTCAAGTGTGCATGCAGGTCTTCACCCATTGCATCCCCAAACTGCCCTGCGGCTTGCAACATCTGCAACATCACTGATCTCATTTCAAACCTTCCGTTACCCTCAAAAGTTGGTTGTAAAATTGCTAGTGCGAAATTATATAGGTTTGGCGACGCATACTCCTCATTAGGCAATTTCTATCATGCACCAAGAGAATTGGGTTTATCTCTTTGTCTGCATGCTCTTGCGCATCTGCGTTTTGCCTAACCCCACCTTGAGGAGCTTGGGGCTGATTGTGTTGTGCGTCCATATTTTCTTCTGTAGCTCGATTGGTCCTTCTTCTGAAGGTCCTCTCAATCTCTAGGTCAATATTAAGTGTTGAGCATCTCCCATCACTCATGTACTGTTAGAAGCTTCAGACATAAGAGAAACTTGCTATACTCCTTCAATTGAGGAACTCCTACAACACAAATAATCCAAGAAAATAAATCAATACAAAGGTCCCCGGCAACGGTGCCAAAAAGTTGTTGTTCTATTTAACGTGCTTAATATTAAGAAATATTATCTATCAAGTCTTCCTATTCTTAACCCAAGTATAAGCAAAAAAATAGGTTTTCTCGGTGAGTCCGAGGTCGAACACAGGGACTATGCAGATTCTACAATTAATTGGATTATTTGAGTCATGCGTTTACAAAAGGTGAGGAGAAATGATGCGTCTAACTAACTAGAAAGCAAGAAACCTAAGCTAATGTGGGTGATGGAGAGGTATGCGACACAGAGAAGTCAGCTAATGACTTATGTGGATGGTAAAACATCGGGCTGTGGTTGGTTAACATCAAAAATCAAAAATGCATAGTGATAGTCTATTCATACTTGCGACTCTTCTCCTGGTTGTCAACCGCTATGCGTTATATGTCTATACCGTATAGGAGAGTGTTAAGTACCACGGTTATTTCTATGTCTAGATAACACTTCTTGGCCTTGTCAATTGAGTTCACAATCACTTACTCTCTCGAGCAGTCTGATTATTACTACTTATATCGATTAGCTAGATGGACATATGCATCAAATTAAGATTACAATTGACAAGGTGCAATAGTTAAACTATGGTTCTTATTTAGATGCTAACGCAACCCATGGCTCTTGAAAGATTAGTTACTCATGGATTCAAAGTAATAAGCAGAATGTCACACCCCCCTCCCAGGCTACTCTACCCAACCCGAGAAGAGATGTGAAGATAACATACATCACCCCTTTTGTGACACATACCATCCACTAACACACTTGTTTATACTGTTCACATCATACATATTGCTCCTTAATATATTTCAACCATAAAATATCAGGGAATTATATACATAACGTTAATTCAGAATAAAACTCTTCCATAAAGTCCTTATACAAAATCATGTTTCAACTCTCAGTAAATGTACAACTACGTCTACATGCCACCTATATAAGGTTTTACATACAAGCAACTTGCAAAACAGGACAATTTTCTGGAAACTCGAAGCTTAAGCAGGGCGAGTTGGAGTAGGCAATGCACCAGGAACGTCCTTGCTACCTAGGAGGAAAAGAAAACATGGAAAGCGTGAGCTAAAAGCCCCGTGAGTGACTAATTTTGTAAAACCATCTTTTGTTCAAAAACAGGCATGTTAAAATCATAATAACACCATATACGTAAACGTGATTCAAATAATCATTTCTGTAAAATCATAATTTTCAACAACGTAAACAAATCACATATGTTCATGCCAAAATGATCATACACGAAAATCAGTTCGTTCTCAAAACTTTCCCTTAGTCAGGGCGGAGCAAGACTCAACGCACCCGACGTCGAAAACATCCTTAGTTGAGGCGGAGTAAAACTCAACGCACTCAACGTCGATAACAATCCTTAGTTGGGGTGGAGCAAGACTCAACACACCCAACGTCACAGCCTCTATGTGCACATAGGAATATCGCGGGTTGCCCAAGTACCTTCTACGAGTCCTTCAGTATTGGGTCCCGGGGAACTCACATGCCTTCTCATGTCCTTCAGCATTGAGCCTCCTCTAAAACATTTTAGAAACCAGTATTATACGTAAATAGTTCACATGAAAACCTTTCATGAAAAATCAGATATATCACGATAAACAACATTTCACAATATGCCGTTCAACATCTTATAGAAAACGGATAAAACATGCCTTGTGAAAAATATCATTAAACATCATGCTTTTCAGTGAAACAGTTCATCTTAAAGCCATATCTCATAGGAGAAACCAAACTAAACATTTTCAATAAACTTCGTTATCGAAGAAAGAAAAGTGTCACTCACAACTTGTCCTTAGGCCCTGAGCGGATTATATGCCTTTCCGAGCTCTTCTTGGCCTGTAAATACACATTCCTCACGTTACGCTTTCCTTAAACTTCCTTTACATGATAATTAAATGTGCATACTTAAACTCTAATCATGATTCACCACCGAGACTCCCTTTCTTTTCTAAAATAAACATAATAAGCGAGATTCTATGTCACTAGCGAGATTACCAACGAGATTTCACCTTACTAGCGAGATTACTAACAAAATTACACAATAGGTACACGGCACTAGCGACACCAAAATAAGTGAGACTAGCAAGATTACCTGAGGAGCGACACCGAGCGAGAGTCAGCGGGATTTGTGAGACAAAAACCTCCTCTGCACTACCAGCGAGATTCGTGTCGCTACTCACAGTCCAATTTTTCAGCGATACCAACTTCCTAACGACACCCGACAGCAAAGTTTCCTCCTTTTCTATTTATTCTCACTTCTGTCAGTTCAAAGTCATATTTCCAGCCAAATTTAGAACTTCTTTCCTTCTACAAACTTGTATAGAAACATGTTTTCTAGCTTACCTCAAATTTTCATGGCTTAACTAGTCCTGATTGGTCAGATATTGTAAGTTTTCTCCGCACTACTCCAGATTGCCCAGAAATTTTGTATCAGTAACTTCCAGCTAAAAGTTTACCTGTTTCTATTCCATTTCAACTCAGGCATCCTTCATAAAAGTTGTTCAAAATTGAGTTAAGTTACTAACCTTACAATTTCAGCCCAATTCAATCTCTTCAGCTCGATATTCACCAAACACCAAACTTGGTTTGAACTGTGCGATAGCAGATGAAGCTTCTGTTTCAGCTTCAGTTTTACCATGAAACCGTCCAAAACCTTGCACGAATTTGCCCTAGAACTCTTCTTCAACCTCTCCACGACGTGCAGCTGAAAAATAGCATAGAATGAGTTTGGAAATGAAGAGAAATGAGTCTGCAAAATTTTCCTTTGAAAAAAAAAAACTATAACCAACTTCTCCATCCTTATCTTCTCTTCTTCCATTTTCTTTTTCCTTCTCTTTTTTTTTCTAATTTATTTTTTTGTCTTCTTTCCCTTTTGGTTTCTTCTTCCTTCTTTTTTTTTTTTTTTCTTCTTTTTTTTTTTTTTTCTTCTTTTTTTTTTTTTTTCTTCTTTTTTTTTTTTTTTCTTCTTTTTTTTTTTTTTTCTTCTTTTTTTTTTTTTTTCTTCTTTTTTTTTTTTTTTCTTCTTTTTTTTTTTTTTTCTTCTTTTTTTTTTTTTTTCTTCTTTTTTTTTTTTTTTCTTCTTTTTTTTTTTTTTTCTTCTTTTTTTTTTTTTTTCTTCTTTTTTTTTTTTTTTCTTCTTTTTTTTTTTTTTTCTTCTTTTTTTTTTTTTTTCTTCTTTTTTTTTTTTTTTCTTCTTTTTTTTTTTTTTTCTTCTTTTTTTTTTTTTTTAATTTACAATATGAGATTATTAATACTAATTCGCTTAAAGCTTTTGCGTGCTTATAAATTAGGTGCTTACACGGAAAGTGTAGAGAAATTGATAAACATGGAAGAATCGTAGATTAATGAACGAAATACAATCTTAGACAGTTCAATGTCTTGATAACAAATCTAACTCAAAGCTAGAAAAAGATAGAAAGCAGAAAGGCGTTTCAATGTCTTGAGTCGCTGGAATGGAAGCATGAGATCTGCTGTGAAGTGGTCAGGCAGAGGGAAGTCTCTTCTCTCTCGAGCTATTCGTCTTCGATTGTCTTCTGAAGAGAACTTTGCTGTCACTTAGGAATTCTTCTGAGAATCAACAACCTTTTTCAGCTTGCAGGTCTACCCTTTTATAGAGGCTACGTTCGTAGTCAGCGACAAATATGCGTGATTGGAGGCACAATTAATTTCTTACGTCTATCTCGCCTAATTGCGAAATTCTCGGTTCAATTTAGATCCAGCACTTTAGTTGCAAATCATGAATGTCAATCTTTCGACAATCTCTCAAGATTCTGACTTGATTTTTTTGCTGCCTTGCATTTCACATGTACGACACATCTTTAGGTTTGTTGCGTTTCTGCACTAAAGCATGCATTTTAGGCTCATAAACATATCAAAACAATTATCTTCATCAGTTTACAAGAGTAAAACGCATAGAGAGATTTATCAATAGAAATTAACTAATACTACCATATAACTTTCTATTAAACTCTATATTCTTTGTTTAAGATAAAGGCAATAATAACTTGTATTTCTACAAGTTATCATGTACCCTCTTGCAAGAGAATTTGATATTCCTTGTTTGATTGAACATATGTACAAAGTTTCTTTTGAACATATTTTTTAGGGCCACCTGAAGAGTTTAGGACTACGAATAGAATAAATAGGGCAAGTGGGAGAAATTGTGGGTATGGGATGCCCTAGTTTATTGTATTTAGATTTCTCTTATTGTACTCAACTTTGTTGTAACCCACTAGGAGTTCTAGTCCAAGTGGGAGTTTGTTGGGTTGTATGTCCTAAAAATTGATCAAATTAACTTTCGTTGCATGCTCATTTATCCATCACAATGATGCTTGCAATGTTTTAAAATTCTTGCATAAAAACATCTTCAGACATTTTGGTACACCTAAAGCTATTATTAGTGATGAAGGCTCTCACTTTTGCAATAAATTGTTTGAATCCATGATGCAAAAATATAATGTTAATCATAAAATTGCTACAACTTATCATCCTCAAACTAATGGTCTTGCTAAGTTATCTAATAGGGAAATCAAGCAGGTGTTGGAAAATATAGTCAAGACCAATAAGAAGGATTGGGCTTTTAAGCTTGATGACGCAGTATGGGCCTACTGCACAGCTTTCAAAACCTCAATTGGTACTTCACCATACAGGTTGGTGTTTGGAAAGGCTTGTCACTTACCGGTAGAGCTTGAGCATAGAGCTTATTGGGCCATCAAGAAGTTGAACATGGACTTCGAGAAGGCTAGTGAGAAACACCTTTTGGAACTCAATGAGATGGAAGAGTTCCGCGCTCAAGCTTATGAGAATACCAAACTCTACAAGGAGCGTACCACTAGAGGGCATGACAAGACGATCACCACATGGACCTTTCTTCCTGGACAAAGAGTATTACTTTTCAATTCACGTTTACGTTTGTTTCCAGGAAAGCTTAGGACACGATGGTCGGGACCCTTTATCATTATCAAGGTATCCCCACACGAAACCTCGAAATTGCAAAGCAATGATGGAACAACCTTCAAAGTGAATCGTCAACAATTGAAGCACTACATCGGTGATGAAAAATGCTGAAATGAAAACCTTGCTTTCAATGCATGATCCATTAGTTCGGTCTAGCTAGAAGACCTTAAACCAAGCGCTTATTGGGAGGCAACCCAATTTTATTGCTTTCTTTAATTTTTTTTTTTTACCTATTCATTTACTTCTTTTTAATAATCTTTTAATCACTCATATGCTTTATCTCTCAGGATCATGGTTTATCACCCAAAGTACTCCTTACACCAAGCCTGTTTGGTGGCTTCCCGCTTGCTCCTAGGCTTGTTCTTTCTTTATTAGATGCTCTTATATATTAGGGACAATGCATGATTCAAAGTTTGGGGTAGGAGGTGTCTCTCGTACTTTTGTGTGTTTTCTTATCCTGCTATGCATGTTTGTGAAGTTTTAATGATCATATGCATGTTAATTTTGAAAAAATTTGAAAATTTTGGAGCTTTTAAAGTTAATGGGAATATGTTTTTAGTTGTGTGCCTTGATATTGATTGCCCATTATGAGATTTTAATTTGCATAATAGATGACTTATTATGGAAATAAAATAGCATTATCTTGAGTTAAATTAATTTAAGTCCCTCTTAAAGTCTCCCATATTCTTGACCACGTAGCCACTTTAATTCAGAATCTTTAACTGAAAAAAGGATTAAATTGGATGTATTTGGTTGTCATTCCAAAAGGCCCCATTGGTTAGAGAGTGGAAATGCATGATAGTTTGTAATCTTAGACTAAGGAAAAAGAAAAGAGTATACATGCCTTTGAAAAAAAGAAAAAAGTGTACACAAAAATGTATGAGCTTTATTTGCCTATCTTTTTAAATGTTAAACTTGTAATGAGTATGCATGGATGGGGGTAAAAAGAGCTGCCTTTGCTGTGATCGGTAAGGATGCCTAGGAATTGACTAGGTATGAGTCCCTACAGTGAATGTGTGAAAGCTAGTGCTCCTAGGTAAAGGAATGCAAGTTTAGGACCCATGAAAAAAATATATGATTGAAAGGTACCTTAGTGGACATATTACTCACCTGAAATGTATGAAAGCTTGACGATTGGTGCATGAGCTAGAGTAAGGGGAAAACTAAAGAAACTCTCTCAAGTCCTAATTTGAGTTCTAGTATTTTAAATTGAAGGAGGCTTGCACACACACACATATGGAAGATAGCAAGATTTGGCCTTGAATGATGCTTGCATGTTTCTACTTAAGCTCTAAATGCTATTCTTTGATACATGAGTCAATTGCACACTTCTTCATCTAAACTCTCTAGTATTTGATTTTATTTTTTGCTCGGGACTAGCAAATCTCTAAGTTTGGGGTGGTGATAAGCACTTGAAAAGTGCTTTCTATTCCCTCAAATTAAGGGAGTTTATACTAGATTTCACTTGTTTGCTAGTGATAACCAAGTATTTGTAGGCTTCTTGGGTGGTATTTGAGAATGTGGATCCTTCGGCGGTGGCATCCAAGATAGATTTAGTGTTGCTTGTTAACCCATTATAGAACAATTGGATTTGCAACCAATTTGGGTAGCACGTTGTGGGCATCTCCTCAAAAGGCCCTTGTACCATTCCCAAGCCTCACATAATTAATTTAAATAATAATTAATTATATTATATTAATTATTTTTCCACTTTTCCCGAAAAATTCCAATCAGATGAATAGAAATTCATCCTAAAATATTTAAATCATATTTAAATATTTCTAACTCTTCGATTTCGTCTAATTCATAATTAAATGAACAAACTGTATAAATTTTGCTCAAACACTAAATTTGAACATTTCAAATTCACTTAATATAATGTTCTAAGGTTTATACATGAGCTAACAATGGGACCTAATAGACCTATAGATCATGAGCTCCAACGATCCGAAATTAACTGGCTGAACTCTTTAATCTAGTTAATTAACATTCATTAACTATCGGGTCACTCCATTAAAACCCAGTAGTTGCACTCTCCTCACTATACTTTTCTATCCAATTGATATAACCATAATAAGTAAGTCGATCCTTCATAAGTTGTTCGTAATTATAGTGGGTCAAAATTACCGTTTTAACCCTGTAATTACATCTCATTCCTTAAGTCTCACTGATTCTCTAATGAACAATTAGTTTGTGGTCCAACCAAGAAACCTAGTCCCTCTCGGATTATGAGAGGGTGGGGTCTCTTGTTCAAGTCCCGAAGTCAATACTTAAGGGAACAATTTATCTACTAACCTAGAAATAGGTAGAAGCAAATTCCATCTTGCAAAACTATGTCCCCAGCTATCTGTTTGATCTTATCCCTAAAATGGGAGGCATTGAGTCGATGAACTTGGGCCACTCTCACCTATGCAGATTAAAGGATAATTTCAAACAAACAGAAGTTCATAGTTAGCTTAGAATTAAGATCGAATCACCTAGGTCATCAGGTTTGAACTAAGTAGTTTTAACAGTAAACGACATTATAAAGAAAAAGTGATTATTTCATGGTTTGGTCTTATGCAAACTCATTACATAGAATGCCCCCATTCACATGTCTCTACATGTACGATATAGGATCACATCGTTTGTATCAAATACAAAGTGCGCTACATCCATAGTGTCCCTAGGATAAGGTCTCCAGCCTTATCCTTATACTATAGGTCGATTTGGCTATTACTGAAACTTGATCCACTTTTATTTCTACACATAAAATCTAAGCATACAACCTATAGCCAAGGGTTCTTAGCTTATTGGATTTAATAGATGTAATTCAAATATTCAATAACAACTTTACTGAATAAATCTCGATAACAACTTTATTGAGAATAAGTTCCAAATAGCTACAAACAACGAGTTTTAGGACATAAAACCCAATAGGGGTCAAATGGAAGAAGATTAGAATTATCTCATGGCATACACCAAAGCACAACCAACCAATATTAGAAAAAGAAAAAATAAAGTAAAATACATCTTAGATTAAGATCTATCAATTCTTTAAATATTAAGTGAAAATATAGTTACTTCAATCCCCGATAATGGGGTAAAATTTTTGATGTGTGATTTTACAAGTGCATGGGTCAAGTTATAATATAAAACGATTTAAGTTCAAGTATCGTATCTATTAGGGATTGAATTGGATATATTCACTAAGCTATTTAAGAATTCAGTTGATTTTATCTAAGGAATGGAAATTAAATTTGAATTTTCGTATTTTGAAAGCAAAGAAAATAAAAGCAAGTGAAAATTCAAGGGATAAGAGTGTTATAGGGTGTTGATGTCATTAATTACTTCATTAAGTCATGCTTTAGGGTTTTTCATGGAATTATGTGCAAACAATATGTTTAAGTCTAGAAACTAATATCCAGATTATTTTCTTTTAAGAACAACCCCTTCTTATGCAGCTTATTTGATTACTAAATGAAGAGGCACAACATTAAGTTTAGTCATGATCAAGTTTCTCTAATAACCTAACTATTTTCACAACAGATTAGTAGAGATTCAATACCATAGATCCAATTAAACATACAACCACTCAACCATACATCTGACCTAAAAAATAATGATGATCAATCAATAAAGAATAAGGGACAATAACATTAAAAAACATATTATTCAACATCCATGAAAAACACTAAATCATTAACTTAAATCCATAATTAAATCATCAAACACCCTAAAACAATGAGTTTAGTCACATATAGCCATTAAATACATACTTGCATTTGAGTTCTCAAGCATAAAAGTAAAAGGGAAAGAAAAACTTAGGAAGAAAGACTCTCTAATGGCTTCTCCGCATTGAGTTCCTTCAATATCCACTTTGTTAGCACCTCAGGATCTCGAACGATCTTCAACTCTTCTCCAACACTTTCCTCTCTTTGTGATAACAAACTCACATTTTTAGGCTCTCTTTTCCTCTGTGTTTTCTTGTGTCTTCTGTTCCTTGTCTTGTTTGTCTAAGGGTTGTTGAAAACCTTTCCATTTATAGAAGTAGCCAGCCAAAACATTTTCCAAATTTGCAAAATCTTCAAAAAATAAAAAATAAAAAATAGCGCAGCGGCTGTTCATATATCATAATAAGGGCAACGTAGCGACACTCTTGGACAGGGTCGCAATACTATCCAACATTGAAGCCTGACTTCAAGCGCAACGTCGTAGCCTTGTGACGCTACCTTCACAGTGCAACGATGCTCCATACTAACAATGCGATGCTCCTTCAATATCCAAATTTTGATGCTCTCAGGTTGAGAGCGCCGAGGGCAGCGCAATGACGCTTTCGGCTGCGTCGCGCTATTTCTAGAGTCTTTTCATCTTTTCTTCCTTTTTTCGCCCAATTTTGGCTCAGTTTAGTTCATTTGGCCTTTGACACTTAATTTCTCCATAATTACCAAAAAGCCACTAGCAAGCACATGAAATCTAAAAAAAAAATATCTCTAATTTAAGAGGACAAAAAACACTTTTTATGTACTTTTCAAGGGTGGATGAATGTATATTCCTCTAGAATACTTAGGTCAGGTACGTATAAAAATCTAAGAGCAAAACAAAAATCTTTTAAGATTAGAAATGTTCAAATTAAATTACTAATATAAATCACTTTAGTTAATTTACATTCGCAATATAACCCGTTATAACTGAGAGCACTAATTCCTCCATCCGACAAAATTGTTTGATATTGTCCTTCATTAGGTAGAAATTAACGTGATACCCAAAAATGCAATCATCAATAGCGATATTTAGATATTCATCTTTCATCTCCTCATCCATATGCTTTAACACAAATCTTATTGCTATTGGTAATTTTAACGCATTGGTCTTTAGTTTCATTTCTTTCAATGTAGATTACTCACAAAAATTTTTCTTATGTGCCTGTCTAGAAAATGCCAAACATTAAAATGAAAAACATACAAATGCAATAACTCGTGTTCTTTAAATAAAATTTTCATTTTCTTGTTTTTGTACAACTACCAAATGCTTTGCCCATGGAACGTGCAATTTGACTGCATCGAATGCATTATGACACTTCCAGCAATGGGTATGGGCAATAGAGAGCGAGTGTCATTCACAATTTCAATGAGAACCGACACCTCATTCACTCCAAGCATTACCCCATAAACTACTTCATTGGACCATTTTCTTTAAACCAAAAAAGAATTAAAAAAAAAGTGCTTGCTACCACAATGTTATCAACATTTCCAATGGCAAGACACCCTTTAAACATACATTCAAACAGTCGATTTACTATCAATGTCAAATAATACATGAATTAACGAGTTAAAAAAAAATTGGATACAATTTTTACTTGATCCATCTTTCCACATGAATGAGGGGCACTAAGAGCTATTGCTTTGTACAAGTATTCTGATCGCAAGGCGTTGAGACCTGTTATCTTGTTTCCTCGATCTTCATCTGAGAATTCACCTCATGCATTCGTGTGGCCATTAAATTATATTGCTCCAAAATCTATGTTTTTTCATTTTTTTTTTCAATTTGCCTCTGAATCAACATTCATTAAAGTTTTTGTGGATTCTGTTGGAATATGTTTGTGAAAGTAGAATGAGGGTGTAATCATCACGCCTACACCTCTTACCTGTTCTTGGTGTTTGGTGTTTCCAATGCTTGGGTCAAAATATCATATGAACAACCTTTTTTGGTTTATGACATCTTTGGATAGTTCATTCTATAATTTTAATAGATAAAAATTTTATTTTCAAACAAATTATAATATATCATATACACCTATAAACAAACAACAATCAAACTATTACTTACAATTTTTATGGCAACCTCTTCAACATCTTTACTTAAGAATTTTCCATTTTTTCCTAATCGAGCATGTCTCCAAACGATACTTCAATCTATTGTTGGTGATAATTTTCCATCTTTTTTTCTACAAATGTATACTAATAATATGAAATTTAATAAATATAGCATAATATATTTAGTAATTAATAAATTGTTATCACATAAAACTTATCAATTCTTCACTCAAATCCACATAACCTTTGCAAGATGTTCTATGATTGTATTTGTATTTTTTTTTTTTATCGCTCGTTTTGCTAATTTGCTACGTTCCTACAACACACATATATAGCAGAAATCAAATTAATTAGTATATTTGGTTATTCAAACATAAAAGAATTTATAACACTAACTTGGCAATCGTCTGATAGAGCTTATGTGACAAAAGTTTTCCAATCAGCTAGATCAATAGAAGAGCAGGTCAGTGATAGAAAATTTAAGCATTCTAGCATGTCTTTATGTGAGACAATGTACCTACTCCTCAAACCATTTTTGAAATTTCGGAATGCAGTTCTAGCTTTTATCAAAATATCCTTCTTAGATTTTGGATTTATCACAAAAAACTTATGAAAAATTAGAAAATTATATACATAGAAACATATGTTAACCCAAATACATAATATTTTATTGACTTAACCGTTAAATGCATACATGTTACTTGAGAATAAGAGCACTACAATGTCAATACTAATGTGGTCAAGTTCTTTAAGGAGTTCTACCTCATAGTGACGATGATGTTGAACAAGAGCACTAGTCAATACTACTGTGGTCATGTAAGACTCCAACTCAGAATCCTTAAGATGGCTAGTAAGGAAAGAAATAAGACTAATTGAACGCATAATATTAGGAAAGAAATGGATATTTCACTAAGAGTGAGAATGAAGGATGGAAGGCATAGTTTGGGAATTAGTTAAGTGTTTAAGTGTATTTCGAGCATAGCCCGGTTAATGCATGGATGGTAACACGCTAAAGAGTGGTACCTTAATTTAGAGAGAATTTGATATTGAATTTTGAAAAAAGGAACAAGAATCAGGAAAAAGAGGAAACGCATGGCTCACAATTAGTCTTGGAAACTAACAGGTTATGGGATTAGCTTTGAGGTGTGTTAAGCTAGAAAGAAAAGAGAAGCCAAAGAACCTTGGGGCGTGAACAACATGCGTTGAAGGTTTATTATGTATTAGTAAGGATTTTGGTGTTGATAAAGAAGTCTATGCCCAAAGACCAAATGTTTAAGGCAACTACGAACGAAGGGTTGCTGTGTGTTGAGGGGTGACTACCAGCTATGCGTTGAGGAGCTTAATTCTATGGTAAATGGAAATATAACTTGATTTCGGGTAAACGCATAGGATGTTACCCAAAAGTTTAAAGGGAAAGAAGTGAAACGCATAGGTGGTAATTATGAAGAAGTTATAAGCATTGGTGAGGGTAAGACGCATAAGCAAAAGGAGTGAAGTTATGTCGTGGAGTATTGGAAAGAGATTCAAGTCTCGGAAAGGAAGGTTAAATGCATAAGGAGGAACCGGGGAAGGAATACTTTAACAAACTGGGTACAAACGTATAAAGTGTGGTCTTGAGTTGGATTTGGTTAACAAGGGTAAATCACATCGTCGGATGTGTGATCACACAAGAAAAGGATTTGGAGTTAAGACTTGACATAAGGGAAGAAAGTTGGACGCATGGTATGATGCTGTAAGGTACAAACGCATAGTAGTATGCTTTTGGGACATTGATGCCTAGTAGTATGCAGTGGAGAAACAGGTTCAAAGGTATTATGGCGAAGAGTAAAGAAAGTAAGTAATGAAGCTAAAACCTTAAAGGAGATTCAGTGGACGCATAGAGGCAGTATGATTGAATGAATAGTTCGTATATTGGAATATGTTGGACGCTTAAGATAAGCTTAAAAAGGCTAGGTGACTTCATATAAACTTGACACCTTATAAGCGAGAGGTGTTAGAAAGCATGTTAAGTATTTCATGCAAGGTGACGCTTGGATAAATGCATGATTGGTTAAGCTTGCAGCGTGACATGTGGCAAGCAAGTGGCAAAAAGGGAGAAGTAGTATGACCAGCCCTCTACTCGAAAAGTATAAAGAGGACATTGAGGGAAAAGGAGTGACTGATGATGCTGAAGTAAGAATCCTTGAGAGAAAGAAGGAATTCTGGTGTCTGTAATAGAAGTCTGCGGCCAAGGAAGAAGATATGCCAGACAACTTAGCTATATCTTGTGTTAAAGAAGTTGTCTTGCGTCAAAAAGGGTCACTCTTGCGTTTAAGTATCAAGGTGAACGATGCGTCCAAGTGGGACCTTGTGCGGTTGACGCATCCAAAAGAGAAGTAAGAAAGAGTTGGGAAGCACCTCGCGTTAGCTATCAACCTTGCATCCAAGGGTAGGGTTACGACCAACCGAGCTGCCAGAGGAATATAAGGCCTTGCGTTCCAGGATCAGAGCACTGCGTTCAAGAAGCTCGAGGAAAAAGGAAATAGCGGGATAGAAGAGAAACTATCCTTAAAGTGATCTGTGAGTGACACTTCTTTTACTTTAAAACGATTCTGTTGAACATGATAGTTTGGGTTTCCAATGAAATGTGAATTTGTGATTAAATGATTTATGAAGCATATTTATGTTCTTACAGCTATTGAAAAGCATGTTTATGAAATGTTATTGATATAATAATTGCCCTGTATTCTTATGAACGATTTGTATACGAACGGTTTGTATAAAATGTTGCTTCTAAAAAGGAAAATGTTTTAGAGGAGGCTCAATGCTAGTAAGGCATGTGAGTTTCCCCAGGACCCAGTACTTGGGCAACCCGCCTATAAAATGTTTTAGAGGAGGCTCAATGTTAGTAAGGCATGTGAGTTTTCCCGGGACCCAGTACTTGGGCAACCCGCCTATAAAATGTTTTAAAGGAGGCTCAATGCTGAAGGACTGGAGAAGGCATGTGAGTTTCCCTGGGACCCAGTACTGAGGGACATGAGAAGGTACATGGGCAACCCGCCATATTCCTATGTGCACATAGAGGTTGATATTGCTTGTGCGTCGAGTTTTACTCCGCATCAAGCTAGGAATGATTTCGACGTTGGGTATGTTGAGTTTTGCTCCACCTCAACTAAGGATGCTTTCGACGTTTAGAGCATTGAGTCTTGCTCCGCCTCAACTAAGGGAAATTGTTGAGAACAAACTGATTTTATGTACAACTACTCTGGAATGTATTCATGTGATTTGATTATAAGTTGAAAAGTATGATTTTATAGAGGTGATGATTTGAACTAAATATTTTGCGAGATAATGATGATAACATGCTTGTTTTTGAACTAAAGATAGTTTCACAAAATTTGTCACTCACTGGGCGTTTAGCTCATTTTTTTTTTAAATGTTTTTTTTTATTTTTCAGGTAGCATGACAGTTCCCGTTGCCGATCGAAGTTGAGGTTTGTCAAATGTATAATGGTATCGTCATCCTATGAAGGATGATTAAATGAGCATAAAGAAAGTGTTGACAGTGGAAGTCGATAATAGAGTCGACGACTGCTGTGCTCATGCTCCGTCTCGGGCTACAGGAGGGTAGTTCGGGTTGGGGTGTGACAGGTCAAGTTCCTTGCGGAGTTCTACCTCATAGAGACGATGATGTTGATGACTTGCCAACATGTCCAAAACAAAAATGAGAGGTTAAGGTTGAGCCCAAGATTCATCTCAATGAGCCTGAAGCGATAGAGTTAGAGGCTACAAAGCCTTGCTCTATTCTTCCCTCTGGCATCTCCCTTATCTTTGAGTTCTCCTATCTTTATCCTCTATAGTTTTATTTTTTGTTGAGTCATTCTAGTCCTTTAAGTCTTTTATTTTATTTCCTTTTCCTTTTATAAATCAAAAAAAAAAAAAAAAACTTGTCTAGCCTTTTCAAATGCAGGAGCACTTGTTAGGTTTTGAAGGCTATATCGAAGAAGGGACTAAAGAACCACGAGAATTTACGTTCCCTAATAGGATTAGTATCCCGTCGAGCATAATGACATAAAAAGGTTATGCTACCTAGAGGTAGCTAGGAGTTTAATTTAATTGCTTTCCAGTTTAGTTGTTTTTGGTTTTCTTAGTTTAATTAGCTTTTTCTCTTTTTCTTTCTTAGGTGTCAAAGGAAGAGGAAAAACTTTGGAGAAGTAATTTCGCTGCCACCACATGCGCTTACTATTTTCCAAGAAGGTTTTATATTTTCCTATTTTATTTATCCTTGTTTTTCATTGTTTTATACATTGAGGACAATGTATGTTTTTAAAGTTGGGTGCGGCTGGCTTATTGTCACACCCCCCCTCCCAGGTACCCTCCTAACCTAGGAGAAAGTGTGATGACAGCAGACATCGACCCTTTTATGGCACCAACTACCAACCATAAAACTTAACCGTTACCTAATAAGCAGTTAAACACAATTTTTGAACATCATACTTAAACTAGAGTTAAGTTATCATACAAACATTGTTTTCCACTCAAGAACATATAATTACATAAGTTTCACAACAACAACCTTAACCCTCTATGTACAACACATGATTAAGTTCAAATATTTACAATTCTCAAAATACTAAACATTGCTGATGGGCCCAGATGAGTTTCTATGTAGGCTAAGCATCTCGGATTCACTCGCTACCTAGAAAACAGAAAATCAAGGAAAACATGAACTAGGTTGCCCAGTGAGTGACTTGTTTTGTAAAAACTTTCCTTTAGTTCAGAAACTTATCATATTGTGAACATTATGAAATAAATGCGTATATAACATCAATTTCAAATCATATCCAATGCAAAACATGCTCAAATGTCAAATCATATATGTTTATTCCAGGAAAAGATATTGAAAAATCCAGTTTATTTCAAATTATTTCCCTTAGTTGAGGCAGAGCGGAACTCAACGCTACTCAACTTCGAAAACATCCTTAGTTGGGCGGAGTAATCTTAACACACCCAACATCGAAAATCCTTAGTTGTGTGGAGTAATCTCAACAGAACAACGTCTAGTATTTCTCTATGTGCACATAGATATCCTATCCTGGGTTACCGAAATACCTTCTCCGAGTCCTTCAGTACAAGGGTCCACATATGAGATTTAAGCCACCCACATGCCTTCTCCGAGTCCTTCAGCATTGGGCTATCTCCATACTCAAGTTACCCATATGCCTTCTCCGAGTCCTTCAGCATTGGGCTATCTCCATACTCAGGTACCCATATGCCTTATCCGAGTCCTTCAACATTGGGAACCTTTTTCATATCCCGACTACTCACATGCCTTCTCCGTGTCCTTCAGCATTAGGAACCATTTTCATATCCCGACTACCCACATGCCTTCTCCGTGTCCTCCAACATGCTTTTACATGGAAAGAAGACATATCCTTGAAGACTTTCATTAAGAAATCTTCTCCACATAATTTCACAACTAATCACGAACTGTAAAAATCTCCCTCGAAAATGAAGTCCCTCCCAAGAACACGATCAATCATCAAGACACCACCATTGAGTCTTCTTTGCTATACTCAGAACAAGGAGCAAGATGGTGGGATCCTTCTTGTTTTGAAAAGATCATAGAGAAGAGTGTAGAGAAATTTTAAGAGTCCATTGAAAAAGAAAAAGAGAGAATGTTCATTTACTATGTTGATATCTATTCATGAGAGGGAATGAGGAAATTAATTATAACTTCCTTTAACTCACCTTTAATTCCCCTTGACCATTGGGAGTTAAAAAATCAAATAAGGTTAAATTAACATATTTAATTTAATTTAATTTAATTAAATAAACAAATATTTATCAATCTAATATATATATATATATATATATATAAATTAAATATCATATATTTCATTGATATTACATTTGAATTATATTCAAAGTATTTCCCTCTCATAACCTATAGTTTAAATATGAATCTCATTCATATAATTTAATATTTGAATCTTATTCAAATATATTATTCTCTCATAATATATAGTTTAATTTGGAATCTAATTAAAATTAACTTTATAATATAATGTATCTATATACATTATATTAATTGTATCATATACAATAAAAAAAAAATTCCCTCATTATATGAATCTTATTCATATTAATTTAATATTTGAATCTTATTCAAACATTAAAACTCTCATATAATATAGTTTAATTTTGAATCTAATTAAAAAATAACATTATATTATAATGTTTCTCTCTACATTATATTAGTTGTATCATATACAACCCTTATAATTTGAACAATTCAAATTCTTCCAAAACTAAATATTCCTTGTTTTACCTTTGGTGAGATAACATGGGGACCTAATGAACCTACAGTTAAAAGCTTTAATAATACGAAACTAACTAATTAATTATTAAACTCTTTAATAAAATTAATCAACATTCATTAACTGTGGGTCACTCCACTAAAGACCCACAGTTGCACTCTTCGTACTATAGATATATTTCTATGACTACAGATATAACCAACCAATAGTGAGTCAACCCTTCACGAATTGCTCGTAATTACAGCTGGATAAGTTACCATTTTACCCCTATAATTACATTTACCTCTTAAAGTCCCACTTATCCTCTAATAAATAACCTGTTTGTGGTCCTACCATAAACAAAACCCTCTCGGGCCAGTGAGAGTGAGGGGGCTCCATTGTTCAAGACCTGGAGTTAGTACCTAAGGGAGCTGTTGTTGCGCATTCAATGCTGAAGTACAAAACTTGTTACTGGGTTTATTGATTATAATTAAGCTTCCTATGCATTTATCATTCTACGCGTCTTTCTTATGCTTAATATTATGCGTTTGTTATATGTCAAGTTTTCCTATCCTTTACCCAAGTATAAGCAAAGGACTAGGTTTTCTCGGTGAGTCCGAGGTCGAACACAGGGATTATGTTGATTCTATGTTTAAGTGGATTATATGCGGTGTAGGGGTAACTAAGAATAATTTGCGAGAGATGTTCGTTTCTAATCTAAAGAAAGCAATAACATGTACACGAAACTAAAATGTGGAAGATGAAAAAGCATGCGACACAGCAAAGTCAGCTAGGTAAATTTAATGAATGGGTAAAAACAGGGTTCGGGTTGGTTAACATCTAACATCAGAAACCCATGGTGATAGTCTACTTATACTTGCGACTCTTCTCCCGGTTGTCAGCTGCTATGCGTTATATGTCTATAATGCATAGGAGAGTGTTAAGTGCCAAGGTTGTTCCTATGTCTAGGCAACACTACTTAGCCTTGTCAATTGATTTCCACAATCACTTACTCTCTCGAGCAGTCTAATTATTACTACTTATATCAATTAGCTAAATGGACATAAGCATCGGATTAAGATTACAATTGACAAGATCCAATAGTTACACTATGGTTCTTATTTAGATGCTAATGCAACCCTTAGCCCTTGATGGATTAGTTACTCAAGGATTCAAAGTAAAAAGCGGAAATTGTAGAGAAATGAGTAGACATGGAAGAAATATAGATTGATGAACGGATTACAACTTTAGATAGCTCAATGTCTTGACACAAATCTAAGATCAAACTAGAAAACAAGATAAAAAGCAAGAAAAGGGCGTCAATGTCTTCAGTCGCCGGAATGGAAGCGTGAGGATCTGCTGTGAAGTGGTCAGGCGGAGGGAAGACTCTTCTCTCTTGAGCTATTCGTCTCCGGTTGTGTTCTGGAGAGAACTCTGCTGTCACTTAGGAATTCTTCCGAGAATGAACAATAACCTTTCATCTTGCAGAGCTACCTTTTTATAGACAATGCGATCGCAATCAATGGCAAATCTGCTTGATTGGCAGCGAGATTGATATCATGCGTCCATCTCGCCTGATTGCGTAATTCTCGGGTCAGTTAAGATCCACCACTTTAGCCACAGATTATGTTCGTCAATCATCCGACAATCTCTTAAGATTCTGATCTGATTGTCCACTACCTTGCATTGATGGTTGTTTATGCGTCCATGGATAATTTGGCCGATGTCGACGCGTCATAAGTTGCTAACGCATAGTCTTGCGTTGAGTAGTTGTTAACGCATCTTCAAGTTGTTCGCGTTTCGTTCAGATCATGCGTCCATGACGAACAAATTGTTAACGCGTAGTCCTACGTTAAGAAGTCATCAACGCATCGTTTGCATTCCTGCGTTAAAACATGCGTTTTAGGCTTAAAAAGTGGTAAAATCATTATCTTCATAAATATACAAGAGTATAATGTAAAGGAAGATTTATTAATAAAAATTAACATAAACTGCCACATGCTTCTCTATTTATTCTTTATTTATCTAAGAAAAAGGCTATCATAACTTGTATTTCTACAAGTTATCAGGAGCAATTCATCTACTTACCCTAAAGATGGGAAGGAGCAAATTCCATCTTATGTAGCTATGTTCCCAGCCCCTACTTGGACAAATCCCAAAGTGGTAGGCATATTGAGTCGGCAAATCTAGCCACTCTCACCCATATAGATCAAAGGACTGCCCTCATAGACTGTAGTTCATAACTCACTCAAAATTAAGGTCAAGTCACTTATGGTCATCTTATGAAATGTTGATCTCTTCAGTCAATGGTGATATAAAGAAAGATTAGTCATTTTGCGGTCTGAACTTATACAAACTCTTTGCATAGGATATTCCAACTCGCATATCTCTACTTGAATGATTTGGATCAAATTGTTTGTAACTGTAACATCCCAAGTTTTTATGAAAATATTTTATGAAATTATATGGTGAATTCTTAAATTTAATTGTTCACAAGGCTCGACCCAACTCGATTTTAGACGGCCAAGAGAAGATGACCCAAACAAAGAGCACAATAATGCTCAAGACCATCAAAATGTGCAAAAGGTCTAGAAGCTTCTAGAAAATTCTACAAGATTCTAGAGAGTTCAAGAACATCCATGAATCCCCTAGATATCCCTAGAAAGTTCTAGATCTTTCTAGAGTATTCTATAAAAGTCTAGGAAGAGTTAGCATAATCTAGAAAATTCTAGTAATGCTAGAATAGTATGGAGAAATCTAGAAATGTATAGAGAAGTATGGACTTGTATAGAAAGATATAGAATAATTTAGAGGAAAGATCCTAGCCATTGGATCAAATCAATCCTCACCATTCATTAAGGAGGTGGATGACTATAAATACCTCATGGGGGCTCATTTGTAACACAATTTTGGAAAGAACCACCCAAATCTCTAACCCATAAGCCCTCATAAAAGATCTCTCAACTTTCTTCTATAAACTTTCTATTGAGGTCTTCTAACATCATTCCAAGCCAAGGATAAGAAAAAATATAGAAGCACCTAAGAGGTAAGTAGCTTATCTCACAATCTCTTTAAGTGTTTTATGGTAGTGTGCCTTTGTTATGTTGCATTATAATGTTATTATTGTTGTGTTGTATTATATGTTTAAAATAAGTTTCTCTATAAGGGACCCCATGCATCATGTATGCTCATGATTATCTTGAGATCAAGTTTTATTTGGGTATAGCTTATGCTTCAAGAGCTAGCAAGGTATGTATGGTTGCACCCCTCTAGTCCAATCTTACGTTTATGTTAAAGGTTGATGTTGGATGCGACTCTGGCTCTAGTGACTGCATGACTCACTAATCATCAGATGAGTTAGTTTCGTTTAAAGCTCACATCTTCCTTTTAGGGCAGAATGTTAAAAGTTGATGTTGGATGTGATTCTAGCTCTACTGACTGCATCACTCGCTAGTCATCAGATGAGTTACTTTCGCTTAAGTCCACATCTTCCTATAAGGACGGAGGAACTCATGTTGGAAGCATAACTGATTACCTCATATTATGACATGTTTATGTTTTGGGTCCCAATTAAATGTTTTCATGATATGTTGCATGTGATTGTGCATCTGGGCACTACCTTAGGTGAGAGTTACTTATTGAGTATATTATATACTCATCCTATCCATAGACTTTGTAGGTGATGACACAGCATAGAAGACATGACGGGATGTCACTTAGAGAGCTAACCATCAAACTCACTGTTTTGGTCATATATGCATTTTGTTCCACTACGCTAACGTTTTATGGATCCTATTGTTTTGTAAAATAAACTTTTTGTAAAGTTTTTACTTAACTAATGGAAGTTTTGATGTTTACTTTTAATTTTTTTTTACCAAAATTCATTTCGTGATAGAAAAATTTAGGTATGCATGTCGTAGCGGTCTAACCTTGTTATGTAAGGGTTAGGGCATTACAGTAACACTTACAACTCTTGTAATATTTACAAAACGGGTTGTATTTGTAGTGTCACTAGGATAAGGCGCCCAATCTTATCCTTATATTACAAACCATTTAAGTTATTACTTAAACATGATCTACCTGTATATCAACCACATACATGTTTAAGTTACATAAAATAACCTTGGATCTTTCTTTAATGGATAATTCCATATATAAAATTATCAACCATTATTTCAAATAACTTATTAACTACGAGGCTTTTGGGCATACATCCCTTAGTGATTTGGTTGAATCCTTAAGCATCTAAGCTTGAACTATTGTCACACCCCCTCCCAGGTACCTTCCTAACCCAGGAGAAAGTGTGAGGACAGCAGGCACCGACCCTCTTACGGCATCCACTACCAAACCTTATACCTTGACCATCACCTAATAAGCAATTATACACAATGATTGAACATCATACTTAAGCCAGGGTTAAGATTTCATACAAACATTGATTTTCACTCAAACCATATATTTACATATATTCTCAACATCGCTTTTAACCCTCTATATGTACAACACATGTTTAAGATCGAATGTTTACAATTCTCAAAATATTAGACACCGATGATAGGCCCAAACGAGTTGTTATGTAGGCTAACACCCCAAACACGCTCACTACTCGAAAAAACAAAATAACAAGGAAAACATGAGCTAGATTGCCTAGTGAGTGACTTGTTTTGTAAAAACTTTCCTTTAGCTCGGAAACTAATCATAGTGTAAACATTATAAAACAATGCGTGTAAAACATCAATTCAAAGTTATACCCAATGCAAAACATGCTTAAATAGCATCATCAAATCATATATGTTCATCTTAGGAAAAGATACTCAGAAATTCAGTTTGTTTTAAACCATTTCCCTTAGTTGAGGCGGAGCACAGCTCAACGCTACTCAACGTCGAAAACATCCTTAGTTGTGGTGGAGTAATCTCAACACACCCAACGTTGTACATCCTTAGCTGTATGGAGTAATCTCAACACAACAACGTCTATCATTCCTCTATGTGCACATCGATATCATATCTTGGGATACCCGAATACCTTCTCCAAGTCCTTCAGTACCGGGTCCCATAAACGAGGTTTAGGCCACCCCCATGCCTTCTCCGAGTCCTTTAGCATTGGGGGCTATCTCAATACACAGGTTACCCACATGCCTTCTCTGAGTCCTTCAGCATTAGGAACCATTTCTATATCCCAACTACCCACATGCCTTCTTCGAGTCCTTCAGTATTGAGAGCCTTTTCAAATACATTTTTCAAAAACAACATGCTTTGAAAATAGCATAATATAAATTCACGAGTTTTTAACATTTCAAACCTTCACAATTTCATTCACAAGCTTCAATGCTTTTCCTAAAATCATATGTTAACAAACAACATGCCTTTCATAAAACTCGTTTAACAACCAGCATGCTTCAAATGATTTCCAGTATAAAACACATGATATGCACGTTAAAACTCGTGAAATCACAAACATATAAACATGTTTCGAAACATAATCTTTCACAATAAAACTTTGTTCAAAGCAAACAGATTCTAAATAAAATTGTCAATTACTACTTGCCCTAGGTCTTTAGTGGGTTATACACCTTCCCTAGCTCTTCTCGGCCTGTAATGATCCATTTCTCTTTATTAGATTTCCTTAAAATTCCTTTTAACATAACCAACAAGTTTTAAACATTTATACTTGTCCAATTATTCACCACCTAGACCAAATTCCATAAGGAAAATCATTAATGAGCGAGACTCAAGCAACTAGCGATGCTAGACTAGCGAAACTAAGCTACAAACGAAACTATACCAGTGAGATTGAAAACTAGCGAGACCAGCGAAACTTACTTTATCAGTGAGACCAACGATACCCAGTGATACCCAGTGAGAGTTGTGAGACGCAAGGCCTTCAGCGACACCAGCAACACTCGTCTCGCAGCTCACCCTTATTGTAAGCACTGACTTGTAAAACCAAGTGTTGGGGAGAGCAATGCGATTGAGGTTATGCGTTGCTAGAGGAAAAGTAGCCGAGAAGTAGAGCAAAATTTTGGTTAAGTGTTGGCAAAGACCATGCATTGGTGAATGTGGTGGGAAGTTGAATTATTCGAGAAACTCGACGTTATTGATTAAATCACGAAGGGTTGTGAGCTGAAGTAGTCGCCGTATCAAAGAATAAGGGATCATTGTCGGAGGAAGAAATATGCTTGAACCATGCATTGAAGTCACCATGCGTCAAAGACAGCCATGCGTTGAAGTTACCATGTGTCGAAGATAGCCATGCGCTGTAGTCACATTGCGTCCAAGACAGAATGGTCTTGAGGCGATGAAGCTAGTGATGTGAATGAATATGTTGTATGCGTCGGAGGTAGGAGGCGTCGAGAACATTATGCGCTGAGAATGGTTAGTTGCTAAAGACACTGGAGGAGAACATAGACATGAGTGCCTTGCATCGAAGGAAAGACCAACGCCAACCTACGGTGAAGGGTAAGTCGACATTATCACCTTGGTACTTGTAAGGGATAAGTCGGCAGTATATATATAGGTGAGTTTAATTATTTTCTGACATTTCGAGAACGTAAGTCAGTTTCATCTTTCAGAGAAACCACCAGAGAAGGAAGAGGAAGGTGTTCTTATAGTTTTTGGGCGAAATTCTACCCGTTTTGGTGCTCAAATCTGAGCTGGAACAGAGGATTGATTGTAGACGCGCAGACTGAACAGTGGTCGATGTTTGGAGTAGAACGACTCGAGGAAGCCGGGTTTAGGGCTGCAATTTTTAGGTTAGTAAGTTAACATAATTCCTAACAAGTCTTATGAAGGATGGTTAAGCTGAAATTGAAGTTTATCACATGAATCTTTAGCTAAAAGTAGCAACTACAGAACTGTTATACAATACGGAGCGACGCGGAGCAATTATGGCATAACTAGAGAACGAAAAAGAGTTAGGACTTGAAATTTTGAGGTGAGCTGTGGGACTCAATTCTTTACAAGTTTGTAGAAGGGAAGAAGTCTTAATATGGGCTGGAAATGCGTTTTTAGCAAGGATTAAGCAGAAACAGCAAAGCTGTATCAGTCAGCTTTGTTAAGGAGAAACTAAGGCTCAAAGTGTTGATATGACAGCAAGTGAGCTGCACGAAAATAGTTCCTGGGAATTCAAGGTATAGCAGAAGGGTAAGAAACAACTTGTGGTTATAGCTTTAGAGTTAACGCTTGAGAATAACTAATGAAGCCTAACCGCATGATGTGCTATAAACGCCGAGCATATGATAAGTTGTTGTTTATGTTCTTGTGAATGGAAAGAAGTATAACAAGAAAATATCTATTTCAGGCCAAGAGGAAATAAGGGAGGCGTATAATCTACTCAAGGCCTAGGAAGAATTGTGAGTGACACTTCTTTTACTTTTAAACGATTTGTTGAACATGATAGGTCGGTTTTCCAATGAAATGTGAATTTGTGATTAAATGCGTTATGAGGCATACATTATGTTCTTAAAGCTATTGAAAAGCATGTTTATGAAATGTTATTGATATAATAATTGTCTTGTATTCTTATGAACGATTGTATACAAACGGTTTGCATGAAATGTTGTTTCTGAAAGGAAAATCTTTTAGAGGAGACTCAATGCTAATAAGGCATGTGAGTTTCCCCAGGACCCAGTACTTGGGCAACCCGCCTGTAAAATGTTTTAGAGGAGGCTCAATGCTAGTAAGGCATGTGAGTTTCCCCGGAACCCTGTACTCAAGGACATGAGAAGGTACTTGGGCAACCCGCCATATTCCTATGTGTACATAGAGGTTATATGCTGGTGCGTTGAGTCGTGCTCCGCATCGAGCCTTATATGCTTCGACGTTAGGGTGTTGAGTCTTGCTCCACTTCAATTAAGGGAAAAGTACTGCACTTAAACTGTTTTCTTATGATTTACTGAAAATCATGTATGAAGGGATAAGGGCAATTAAGTTGTTTTAACTAATGTATTTGAAATGATTACATATTTTATGTTTGATGTTGAACTCAGTTTTACTACTGATGATTTCCGAACTAAAATGGTTTGTTAAAATTGTTACTCACCGGGCCTTTAGCTCATGTTTTCAATGTTTTCTTTCCCCTCCAAGTAGCAAGGACGTTTCTGGTGCTTTGCCTGCTCCCACTCGCCCTGCTTAGGCTTCGAGACTCTGAATAATTCAACTTGCTGAAGAGTTAGTTGTATGTTAAACCTTAATTAGGTGGCATGTAGATATGTCTGTACAATTACCAGGGGTTGAACTATGGGTTGTGTAATGACATGTAAAAGAATTGAGAAAATTTTGTTTTGGCTTGTATATACTTTTCCATATGTGATGTTTAATATGTTTTAGAATGTGGAGATTACATGGTGAACAGTTCAGAATGTGTGTGTGAAGGGACGGATGGTATGCGTCACAAGAGGGGTGATGTATACTGTCCTCACATCTCCTTTCAAGGTATGTCGGTAAACTTGGGAGGGGGTGTGACACTTATACCTTCAGTGTCGCTGCTTTTCCAGCGATACTCGTCTCTCACAGCTTCTGCCTTCACTTCTGTTTTCACTTCTATCTGTTAAAAGTCATATTTTCAGCCCAAATTAGAACTTCTTCCTTTCTACAAACTTGTAAAAAATTGTGTTTTCTAGCTTATCACAAAAATTTGGAGCTTAACTCCTCTTCATTCAACAGATATTCTCAATTTCTTCGAGCTGCTCCAAATCATTCGGAAAATCCATACCAGTTGCTTCCACCTAAAATTAAACATGTTTATCTTCAAATTCAGCTCATCTATCCTTCATAAGCGTTGTTAAGAATTGAGTTAACTTACTAACCTTAAATTTTCAGCCCTAAGCTCGATCTCCATAGCTTGCTATCCTCCAAATACAGGACCTTGCTCAGATTGCAAGACAACAACCAAACCTTCTGTTCCAGGTTCAATTACCCCACGAAACTGACCAGAATTCTACATGAACTTGCCCTAGACTCCTTCTTCTTCCTCTCTTCATCGCTTAGCTGAAAGATAGAATTGGTTGAACCTTTTGAAAATACAAAAAATGATCAGAAACTCAGCTTTACACATTTAAACGAGCTGCCGACTTACTTCCACTTTCTCTTTTATTTTATTTTATTTGATTTTCCAATAAACAAAGTAACTCCGTCCCTATATGCACGCAACCCCCTAGCAAACTTGGACACTTAGATTAGACGCATAGTACCATGCATCTGTCCCATAGGCTCTTTTGAATGCTTGCTTCAGCAATGCCACCCCTTACTAACATCAACCAACTCATAGCCACTTGCCTAACGGCCTCAACAAATGCATAGCACCAACCATCACCCATGCTCAATCTTACGAATGCATACCTTACTAAGCCAACGCGTGAACCCTCATGCTTGGGGCTCGGCTACCCAAGGTCTTCACCTATTTTCCAACCATCACCCATGCTCACCCTCATGGACGCATGCCTCACCAATCCAATGCATAGCCACGTGCCCAACACACTGACAATGCCAAAAGCCCTTAGCCATCTCTCTCTCAACCACCCGCCCACTAAGCTTGCCATCTTCCCAAGGTAAAAGTAGGGCTTACAACTATTGTATGCATGAATTGCTTGTTTGCTCGGTTGCTTAATTCATGATTAGGACAGTTGATGACATGATACTTTTGGTTGAGATAATGTTTGCCTAATAGGAAGGTTGCAGTATATTCATGATTTTGAGCCTTTTTTTAAAAAAGAAGTTCTTGTCTCTCATGCATGTTTAAATCATTTGCCCTCTGTCTTAGGTTCTTTTGGGCTTAGAATCGAGTTATTCAACCTATATTTTTTGTTGTTTTTCCAAGAGGCCCCAATGACTAGAGAGTGTCTTGCATGATAGGTTGGAATTTAGTATTGAGATTTGAGAAAAATGATTTATATGCCTGCTTTAGAAAAAAAAAAAAAAAAATAAAAAAAAAAAAAAAAAAAGAGATGCCTTTTAATGTTTATGCATATAAAGAAAAAAAAAAAAAGTGAAAAAAAATTTAAAATTTTAATTTTTTTTTAAATTTTTTTTTTTTTTTTTATATAAAAAAAAATTAAAAAGCATCTTTTTTTTTTTTTTTTTTTATATAAAAAAAAATTAAAAAGCATCTTTTTTTTTTTTTTTTTTTATATAAAAAAAAATTAAAAAGCATCTTTTTTTTTTTTTTTTTTTATATAAAAAAAAATTAAAAAGCATCTTTTTTTTTTTTTTTTTTTATATAAAAAAAAATTAAAAAGCATCTTTTTTTTTTTTTTTTTTTATATAAAAAAAAATTAAAAAGCATCTTTTTTTTTTTTTTTTTTTATATAAAAAAAAAAAAAAAAAGAGATGCCTTTTAATGTTTATGCATATAAAGAAAAAAAAAATAGCTGATAAACAATTTAAACTTGTAATGTTTATACATGACTAGAGGTAAAAAAATACGCCGTTGTTTTGATCAGTTAGTACCTTTGCGAGAAAAGAGTGGGTATGGTTCCCTGTAGTAAATCTGTGAAAGCTAGTGCTCCTGGGTAAAAACATGCAAGTTTAAGGGCCTTAGATTTTATTTCAGACACCTCAATTGACATATTACTTTCTTAAGTGGTTTAGTGCTTGATGGTTAGTGCTTGTGCCAGAGTATAGGAAAACAAATTGTGGAACGTATAAAGCTTTTCTGGGTTCATTATGGTCTAACGAGAAGAGCTTTGCATTTTCTCATGCATGAATAGGTGAATAATCTTTTTAAAATTGTCTCATTGAATGAATATCTTTGTATGAGTTTCTTGCTTGCAAATACTGTTCTTGAAATGCATGGAGACTAGAGCATGATTCATGTAGTTGAGCAAACACTTAATTTTGATGTGTGTTTTTGCCTTGGTCAAGGACGATCAAGAATTAAGTTGGGGGTGTTTTATAGCACCGGAAACGTGCTATCATCCTCAACTTAGCTCCTGATTGTCGTGCTATTTATTATGTTAAATATGGTATTTTATAGGTACTGAGCACATAAGAGGTAGAACTGGGCGTTAGGGAACAAACGAAGTTAAAACATATCAATTTGGAGTCCTAACGAAGCAAGTAGGTTAAATGGAAGCCAAAAACACCAAAACACCCCTAAAGGACCTCATCTCGATACTAAAATCCAGATTCTACATATTTTTGTAGCGTTGCAGTGCTCTCGCGCATTTATAAAAACAACCCTTCAGTAATTAGGACATACATTTCGATCTAAGTGGTCATTTTGGGCGAATGACCACTCATTTTCATCGTTTTTTCATCCTCTATTCATCTACATCATTAAATTTTAGAGTTCTTTCCATCTGTTTTTTGTAATCAAGTCAAAAGGTGATGGATTTTGGTCATAATGCCTTGACAGATTACTAAGGTTTTTTTTTTTTCTAACTTATGAGTAAGAAAAAAACACATTTGGATTGATTGTGAGGTTTTGTTCTTCATCCAACTGATTTATAATTCTTGTTCTTTGGGTTTTCATCTTAATTAAATTGATTATTGATCATATTATCTTGAATTGTTTGACAAACTCTTCTTGAATGTATGATTAGTAGCTTTTGATTAGTATATAATACCTGACATATAATTGTATGTTAATCTCCAAGAAAAGCAACATGTTACATTATCTTGTGAAATTGTAAATCGATAGCAATTAGCATTGTGTGATCAACTTAGAGGAAACCATGTTAAATTTCTAATTAATAGAGGGTAATGCGGTTAGTTCAATTTGTTAGTATACATTTCATCTAATTTAATTGGCTACTTAGATAATTAAGAACGTTGGTTAGTGTTTCTAATCAATTGGGCTAGGCATGGGCAAGAAGATAAAATCAAACCTCTAGAAAGTTCCTATGATCAATTGAACAAATGAGTAGATCTAGTTCCCATTAGTAACCATTCTTAGCTTCTGGTGTATTGGTACCAGGTATCCACGGTAAATCTTCCTTTTGCCAGTCAGAGACCAAATCCCACCTAAAGTGGATATTTTTTATAACTTTTTTGAAGAATCTGTTTTTTCATTACATTTCTTTATTTTTATTTTTTCTTTATTAATTTGTTATTTACAAAAATAATTCTCCTATATTTATATTTTATTTTAATTTTTAATATGTATATTAAATTTTTTATATTTTAAATTTCAAGTCCCAAGATTGACAATTTTATTTTATTTTCTTTTATATTTGTTTCCATCTTTTATAATTTATTTATTTTCTTTATTACTTTTTCTATTTACAAAAATAATTGTACTTTATTTATGTTTTATTTTAATTTGGAATTTTAAAAATCTCAAATATTTAGATTTGTATGTAATTTTAATTTTCAATATGTATATTAATTTTTTTAATATTTCAACTTTTGAGTATTAAATTTTGCAATATGCGATTTTATATATTAATTTAATTATAATATTTTTAATATATCTGAAATCGAGTACAATTTTACAATATATAAATTTTGCTCACTAAGACATTTATTTAGCTTAACTTTAATATTGTACAACAATGACATTTACATAATCATATAATTAAGATGGATTTGACTCGACATCATTTAAGACAAATGGCTCAAGTTAGAGACGATAGTGTCGATCAAATTTGGCCAACATATGAAGGATATGATACAATTTTGTTATTATATTTAATTGTCATCAAGACTTATATTAGATAATATAAACTTTCGATAATATATTTTTCGATGTTTAATATATGACACATCTTCTACTTTTTATATATATTATATTATTAAAAAAAAAACAAGAAACAAGAAATAGTTATTAAACAAATTTTTGTTTATGTTTCTTTTTTTTCCAAAAAACAGGAAATAAGAATAGTTATCAAGCATAGTTTTATTTCTTGTTCTAAGAAAAGAAGAAACAAGAAACAAGAAACAGGGAACGAGAAACAAGAACAGGAAACAGGAGCGTTATCAAACACGGGCCCTAAATTTCCAAACGCCTAACTGACTGCAAAGCTAATTAATTAAATAGTTGAAATATCAAAAAAAAAAAAAAAAAAAAAAAAAAAAAAAAAAAAAAAAAAAAAAAAAAAAAAAAAA
>QLSR01000030.1:423275-572500 GCA_031780015.1 Citrullus colocynthis
AAAAAAAAAAAAAAAAAAAAAAAAAAAAAAAAAAAAAAAAAAAAAACGTTCAACAACTAGAATTAGGCAAGGTGTGGTACTTGAGCTCCAGGATTAGGAATTCTAACTAAAATTTGGAACTTCTTGTTCAACTAAAATTCCGCTTATGAGCTCAAATAAGACAACTCAAATTGCAATCGTGTAATACTTGACACAATCTTTTATCTTATTTAATCCAACATTTGATGTTTTCTTGCGTCTCCATGTGTAAACAAAGCTTATGTCATTCTGATACTAATCCATTTGCATCTGCTGTATCTGTAGCAAGGTCACTAATGGCAGAAAGCGACATTTCATTAGGAAAATCATCTATTCGTTGAGAAATGGATGGTATTGAATAAAGCTTATTAGCAACCTACAAAAAGAGAAAACCTAAATAACTGGAAAACAATAACTTTGTTGAATCTTAACTATTTACTATTATTTAAACATAATTATGCTCAGCAAGAAAACATTAAATTGATGTACAATTTGTGAACTAAAAGTCTATGTTACAAAGAAAATAATTGAAGTAGAACAGAAACTGTAATAAGGTTGAGGAAAATTTAAACTTGTAACATTTTCAAGCAGACATCAAGAATCAAACTCCACACTGCACTAAGACCTTGGGTTACCCGATCACCACTTTGAATATCCTTATCTGCATTTTCACTGTTTCCATGAGAGCAAATGCATTCCAACAGGTTTATGACTGACTTTAGTAGATAAGAAGCTTCATCAAGTAATCTACTTAATGACTTGTCTGATGGAGGAAAAGAATCTTCAAATGTTTCTGCCTGCATGGAAAACTAATCAAATTATTTGCATATATACAAAATAATACCTGCTAGAAATAGGTCACAAAGCATACACCATTGCTAGGTTTCCCAACAACGATGCCAAATTGACAAACCGTTTTGGTGTCGCTCTCAAAAGACCCAATCAAATAAGTTTATAAACTCCAAACTATACTACCTATACTATAGGGCGTAGTATAGATGGCAAGACCAGGTCATCTTCTCAAGAACTTAGGACGACTTTAACCTTTTCTTGGATTCAAATGTTGTCACATAGGGGTTATGTGTTGTGATTGTAAGGAATTTAAAGACTTGAATTGAATGGGCATAAAAATAAGGCGGGAATTGAAATCAACTTAATTTAACTGAAAGATCTAGCCTAGGATTTGGAATCCACCCATTTACTTTGTCGATGATAGAACTTCTAAAAACATACAATCCTTGCCAATTTCATTATTAGCCCATGCATTCAAGAAGACCCAATATACATGCCCTAATTTGTTGATTAATTTCTTAAACAACCTACCTACTCAACTAATTGGGTTCAATAGCATCCATATTAATTAAACACCACATTAAGAAAGGTAGTCAAGCTAAGTCGATAGAATAACTGGATAGCCTAAATTACTATTGATTTGTTCTTGAAATTAGTTAATCATGCAAAATATTGTGAAAAGATTGTTCTAACAACCAAAAATCACACTCAAAGCATACTTTAACCCCTCTGTCCTCAAGAGTAATGAAATATGAAGAGTGAACCAAAGCATTCAATGAATCAACAAGAGATGACCAAAAACTTAAAAATTCAAAGCATAGACATTATTCTTAATCAAGAACAATTCAATATCAAAAAACTTTGCATTAAAGAACTAAACACAAAGTCTCAAAACCAAATAAAATCGGTTTCAATTCTACCTAAGCTAGAAACTACTTACCTTAGCCACTCATTATGTGCTAAGATGAAGTCCAATCATGCACTTAATGCAATCATGCTGGAATTCCGTCAAAATCTGAAGAGTCTAGGGACTCCTCAAATGTCTGCGCTCGGGTGTGCAGCGCCAGGGCGGTGCCTAATTAGGTAGCTTGCCGAACTTGCTACTTTTTGTTCTTTTTCTTCATGGTTGATGCTCAGGAGCTTTAGTTTGATTTGTTTTCATTCCGTTTCAACTCTGAGAGTCATTTCTACCTCTTAGTTTCTCAATACCATTAAAATCATAAAATAGACACGAAAAATCCTAAAACAAGTCCAAATTAACTCAAGGAAAATAGCACCTTTTAAGCGCTATCACAAGGACATTGCACAAACCAAAAGACATTCTCCTAAAAGCAAATGTCCCATAAGAACAAGTAAATGTTGTCTTTTTTTTTTTTTTTTTTATCCTTAGGAGCAATGGCAATTTGATCGTGTAGGAATTGAATTCTTGTGCAGAAGCATGTGAATGTTTTGCCCCAACTTTTGTTACAGGAATTACATAATAGAGAAACAAACAAGGAGTTACAGGAATTACATAATAGAGAAATACCTTTCATGAACTCTTCACTGAATCTTTTCCCAATCTTGTTAAATTTTCAGCAATGCGAACAATTCCGTCATGAACAAGACACCAACAATTGGTCTTCTCTGCTTTCCTCTTGGACAATTGAAAGAGAAGGATGGATTCACTATTAACCTAACTATTTCCCTAAGAGATTAATAATGATTCGATGTTATAAATCCGGTTAAACATACAATCCATCAAATTGAATATCTAACCTAACATACATTAAAGATCAACCAATAAGAATTAAGCACAATAACACTGAAAGGCATATTATTTACAACAATCCATGAAAAATCTAAAACATTTCATAAATAAATCATCAATACCCTAAAACTGAAGAGTTTAGCCACTTATAGTTTTAGAAAAACATAATTGCATACAAATTCTTAATGTAAAAGAGTAAAAGAGCTTTTTTTATGTCCTTAATTCCCTTTGCTTGTTATGTTTTATATGATTAAATGTCTATTTTTGTAGGAATTCAGGTAAATCATGCACCATGGAGTGTTACGGGCCGTTCGAAGTTGATTTGGAGCTATCAAAAGTGGAATCCGGCACCCAGAGCCCAAGGATGCAAAAATTGCCAAAAATGCCCCTAGGACCAACGTAGAGCATAGCCCAGCTACGCTTCGTTCTACGCTCAAAGGCCTAGAATGTCACACCCTCTCCCAGGTACTCTCCTAACCCAGGGGTGAGTGTGAAGACAGTAGACACCAACCCTCTCATGACATCCACTGCCAACCCTAAGACTTTAACCAACACCTGATAAACAGTTATACAATAATTTATCATCATAACTAAACGAGGGTTAAGTTTTCATATCAATTCAGCTATCTCAAAGTGTTTAATAATTACAACTACACATGACTCCCTCAAGCCTCACTATATGTACAACATTTACTTAAGTTCAAGATTTACAATTATCAAGTTACTAGACTCTGAAGATGAGCCCAGACACTCATTTTCTGTAGGCTAAGCACCCTAGACACGCTTGCTACCTTGAAAACAGAGAAATAAGGAAAACATGAGCTAAAACGCCCAATGAGTGACTAGCTAAGAGTCTCCCTTAAACAATGTAAGCAAAACATAGAATCCAGCTATAAACCAACAATAATATGTATAATCCATAGCTTAAACATACATATGCATCCGAGGAAAAGATATACATACACTGGTTTTCCTGAAACCTTTCCTTAGTTGAGCCGGAGTGGGGCTCAACACTACTCAACGTCGAAATAACCTTAGTTGGGGTGAAGTAATCTCAACATTCCCAACGTCAAGAGTCCTTAGTTGTGTGGAGCAATCTCAACACATCAGTGTTAATACACATTTTACATAACCAGGGTCGCCGAGTACCTTCTCTGAGTCCTTCAGTATTGGTGTCACACCCCCTCCCAGATTCCCTTCCTAACCTAGAAGTGAGTGCGAACTTATGCACACCCGTTCCCATATATCTTAAAACATAAATCAACACCAGATCAATTATACAAAGCTATACGACAGCAAAACATCATAAGTTGAACATAACTTCTCAAATCAGATGCTTAATTCATAAATCATCATAACAGGTATTCGTTCTATACACGATACAAAACCCACTTTCACTATACTCCAAGGATCATGCATGACAAAAACATGCACATAAACTGAGTACTTACAACTATCCCAGAGAACTGATACAAAGTAAGCCCATACGAGGATCTTCTATAGGCTAGGCGTCCCGGACATGCTCGCTACCTGAAACGAACAAACAATAAACAAGGAAGCGTGAGCCTGAAGCCCAGTGAGTGACTGAGTTTAATTAATTACTAATAGACTTCCTTGAGTTAACATGGATCACCATAAAACTACCACATATATATACATACAAGAATTCCTAAATCATCAATACTACAAAAGCATAAGTGATACAATTATCCTTTTTTTTTTAGCTGAGGCGGAGTGAAGCTCAACACACTCATCCTCGTGTATCAATATACTCATCATTCACATATTCAAATGCCTTCACACAGGTCCCTCGGCACAAATGCCTTCACATATCGTCCCTCGGCATTTCAAACCCTCAAGTGCCTTCTCATATTGTCCCTCAGCACTGAGTTCCATATCAATCCACTGCTCAAGTGCCTTCACTTGTGGTCCCTCAGACTGAGCGATCATGTACTGGTTTTCCATATGCCTTCTCACAAGGTCCCTCAGCATTGGAATCCATATCAATCAATTTCTCAAGTGCCTTCTGATAACTTGTAAAAATACAAGTTATTATAGACACTATTTGAATTAATTAGAGTAACTTTAGAGCTAAACGCATGATTTTGGTAGTTGAATTCTGTAAAGTGTATCACTATGGGTTCGCACTATTTACAAAATAAAATACCTGAAAAATTATGAGCTTTTCTGTTCCCAACGCAAGATTAAGAAGAAAAGAAGCACAAATAACCCGACTAGACACTAAGCTGCTGTGAGAACAAATGGAAACCCATGCGTCGAAACTATGCGTCCGAGACCATGGGTTGAGACCATGCGTTGAGGAGAGAAAGTAAATATGGACGCCTGGGCAAAAGCTGTCAGGTCATTATTGAAAAGGATAACACGTTATCAGATCATGGCAGAACCAATGTACCTACAATGTAAAAAGTCTACGCAGCGGGGCAGAGAATTTAATGCAAAGGTGTCAGGCTATCATGAGCTTCAACTTTTCAACGCCTATAAATAGCCCAAAGCTTCAGAGAAAAAGGGAGGAAATGAGTTCAAGAGGCGAAAGCTCTGCACAACTCCTTCGCCATAACCAGCCTCCATTTCGAGCTCTTCTGAGAGAAGGATTCTGAGAACTTTCAGAATCTTCTACTGGTAAGTGAGAACCTTCACCCTATGGATTTTATGTATCAGATAGCAACTATCTCAAGCCTTCATGAAGCAAGAAGTTGCTTGTGGCGGCTTGACGTCTTCCATTCTTGTTTATTTTCCATTTCCCTCATTTTTACTTATGTTTTGTTAATGACATTCGAGAGAGTGGCTTATTTTGTTAATAAGTTTGATTGACGACTATCTTCCATTTATTTCCATATTAAATATCTTACACTATGTTGATTGAATGCTAAATGAGTTAGATGTTAGAGTTAGTTTCTCTTGAGCAATATGAAGTATGTTACATCCTGATGAATGCATATCATTAACTTGCTTAATTTTGTCTAACAAACAAATGTAGTAAGCACGACTGTCTAGCTTGAGAGAGTAGATGATTAATCTTTAGCATTTATTAAGACTAGATGAAGTGCAGAGATGTAGTTTATCTTTTGCCAACGCAAACTTACCACGCATCTTAGAGATAAGATTAATGTGGCGTTGAAACATTGAGAGATGGATTCACAAACTCAGTTTGTAGGTATGTACTTATACTTAGATAGGCTTAAGAAACAACTAGCTCCAGCGTTAACTCTCCTTTATCACATGGTTCCATTCATTCTCAACGCATGCTATCTGACGCTAAGGACATTTGACTAACCATCGCTGCATCCACCTCATTGTTAGTCGTAGGAAATTTTATTCATTCTTTATGTATAGTTTTAGATACAATCTTGCACATATTACTTGTATAGTTCACCGCATAGTCATGCATATATTCTCAACGCCTAGTTATTACAAATCCCCGCATTCGACCCTGGACTCACCAGGAAACCTATAAGAGCTTATACTTGGGCTTCTTATAGGAAAACTTGCTTAATCATGATCATATTTGAGTAATTCTCGAAGCATCTTTGTACGGAAAATGATATATCTATTTTTGTGCAACACACTATGAAACAATGTAAATCAAAAATAGAAATCCAATAAACCAAATCAACACCTTCACACATGGTCCCTCAGCACTGTGTATCATATATCGTATTCCCCATAGGCCTTCACACGTGGTCCCTCAGCCGTGGGTTGCATTTAGATAATACACATACAGGATTCCATACGATATGATAGTTTCCACTCACACATTGCTAAAAATAGTCATTGTATGAAATAGAAAGTCACTCACGATTTGTCTTAGGCCCCAAGCGGATTATATGCCTTTCCAAACTCTTCTTGGCTTGTAAATACACATTTTTCACGTGAGGTTTTCTTTAAACTTCCTTTCCATGATCATTAAGTATGCATATTTAGACTCCATTCTCATTTGATCACCGAGACTCTCTTTTTTCAAAAATATTCATAACTAGCGATATATGTCACTAGGGAGATTACCAGCGAAATCACACCACAGGGCACTACACTAGCGAGACTGGAATGAACAAGACTAGCAAGATTACCTTAAGAAGCGACACCCAGCAAGACTTCAGCGAGAGTTGTGAGACGCAACGCCCTTTGCGTTATCAGCGACACTCGTTTCGCTGCTCACTCTCCAGCTCTATTAGCAATACCATTGTCTTAACGACACCTGATGACCACTGCTTTCTTCCTTCCCTTCTAACTCTTTCTTTATCCTACTAAAAATCGTATTCCAGCCAAATTCAGAACTTCCTCTCTTCTACAATCTTGTAAAGAAGTGAGCTTTCTAACTTAACTCAAAATTTTAGACCATAACTCTTCTTCGTTTGAGAACTATTCTCAAATGACTTCGGCTGCTTTGAATCATCTAGCAGTTCAACTCCGATTACTTCCTCCTAGAATTTAACATATTTTTGCTCGGATTTAGCTGAAACATCCTTCATGGAAGTTGCTAAGAATTAAAATTAACTTACTAACCTTAAAATTCCAGTCCTAGCTTCAACTTCCTCAGCTTACTCTTCTTCAAATACCGAATGATGTGCAGATTTATTAACAACAATGAAGCTTCTGGTTCTAGCTTCAATGTCACCATGAAATGATCTGGTTTCTACTTAAATTCGATATAAACACCTTCTTCCACCTCTCCTCGTTGTTCGTCTGTGAAATGGAATCAATCTGAGTTCAAAAATATGTCCAAAGTGTTTAATTATTCGGTGCACTTACTTATATATCAATATAAATCACCGACTCACCAGCACTACCATCGTCTTCCTACTTAGGTTGGCCAACACAAACCTTTCGAGCATGGTTTCGGCAACGCATAGCCTCAACTTACTATGCTACTAATTGCCCAATGCCCCATCACCGAATAGCCGACTACCGCATGGTCCTCTCGGCCCCTTTTCTATGCACCAATGCATACCAACCTTCAACGCGTAGGCCATCTCAACACATAGCAATGCTAACCTTCTAACGCATAGTAGTCTTCATCGCGTACTTCCACCAACGCCAATCGCACCCTTCTTCTTTCACATCTGCGTCCATGCCGAGCTACCCTCTTCAACGCATGGCTACTAGCGGCAACTCTCGTCAAGCCTCAAATATACTCTCAACGCATAATCACCCCAACGCATGGCCAACACTTAGTCACGTTTGCTCCCATACAACTCGGCCAATTTTTTTTTACTCAATGCCCGTCTCATAGTTTCTTCTTACTTGCCTTCTCCCAATGTCAGGTACGTGGCTAACAATTGGCCCCTTAACAAATTCCTGGCCACCCACATGCCTTCTCCTAGTCCTTTAGCATTGGGGCCATTTTCTTACATAAATTACCCACATGCCTTCTTCGAGTCCTTCAGTATTGGGAGTCAATACTTTACCCATAAGCCTTCTTCCAATCCTTCAGCATTAGGAGTCATTTAAACAAAGTTATAATATAACGTAAATTCATGAGTTTAAGACAGTCTTTTCATCTCAACGCTATTCGCACGCTTAAATGCTTTCATTAATCATAAACTGCATGCTTTACTCAAACTCATAGTATAGCCAGTATATATTTCAGATACATCTCATTATATAGCACAAGACATTCACTTAAAACTCATGGAAATGTACCATATAGTAAAGTTTCAAACATATATTCAAACAAGAAACTATGCTTGTAATAAACTCTTTTAGAATCGAGAGTCATTCACAACTTGTCCTAGGTCTTGAGCGGGTTATACACCTTCCCTAGCTCCTCTCAGCCTGAAATAATACGTTTTCCTTTGTTAGATTTCCTTAACATTCCTTTTACATAAGAAACAAGCTTTATACATGCCTAATATTCATTTCTGAGACAAAACTACCTAAAGAAAACCATCACCGAGACTATATTTCATGAAGAAATGATCAACCGAGGCTATACTTCATTTAAAAGTTTATTAATGATCAAGATTTAAGCCATTAGCGAGACTAAATCAGCAAAACAAGCCAAAAAATCAGCAGTACCAGCGAGACTAGTCTCGCTCTTGCTCCTTCACGCTTAACCTTTCCAGCGAGACCTGCTTCTTTGTGCTGTTAATCTTGCTACCTCCCAAACTTCTAGCTGTTAAAAGTCATAGTTCAAGCCCGAATTAGAACTTCTTTCCTTGTACAAACGTGTAGAGAAATATATTTTCTAGCTTACTTCAAAGTTTCAAAGCTTAACTGTTCTTCGTTCGATAGATATTCTCAATTAACTTCACCCTACTCTAGATTAGTCGAGAAATTCGTATCAGTCGGTTCCACCTAAAATTTAACATGTTTCTTTTCATATTCAGCTCAACTATTCTGCATAAGAGTTGTTAAATATTGAGTTAACTTACTAACCTCAAAATTTCAGCTTCAAACTCTAACTCTTCCGCTCGATATTCACCAAACACTGAATCTTGTTCAGACTGCGCGATAGCAAATGAAGCTTCTCTTTCAGCTTCAATTCTACCATGAAACCGGCCAAAACCCCACACGAAATTGCCCTAGATCTCTTCTTCTACCATCCCTCGACACCTAGCTGAAGAGTAAAATCAATTTGAGCTTGGAAAATGGAAGAAAACTTGTTGGCAAACTCACCCATTTTATTTTTTTCTTCCACTGACTCCTTCCACTCCCACCTTTCTTTTCTTTCTTTCTTTCTTTCTTTTTTTTTTTTTTTTTTAATTTCCTTTTCTTTCCTTTTTCCTTTTCCCTCCTTTCCTTTTCTTTCTTTCTTTTCTTTAGTTTAACTAACTAACTAACTAACTAACTAACTAACTAACTAAATAAATAAATAATTAAATAACTAATCCGCTTTCTCCTCTTCTTCCTTTGATCTACAAGAGAAAAACAACTTAGTCCACTTTGGTACTACGTACTTATGTTTAATACTTACAAATGAAAGTAGAGTTTACATATAAGCTTTGGCAAGAGCTAGCGATGCTCCAAATTTTGATGGAAAGGGCAGAGCAAACGCCCAACTGCATGGACATTCGAGACTTACGCTCTAACTTCCACCTAGAGCACAGCGACGCTGCCCCAATTTCTTTCTATCTATCTATCTATCTATCTATATATATTTTCTAGGGTTTTCCATGCTGAATTTCCTGGAGGCCGGGGAGACCATCAAATTTTCTTCTTCTCTTTCATATTTCTAGCATCTTATCTTAGGACTTTTATTTTATTTTTTGTTGTAAACATTGATTTGGAGCTCCTCCTCTTCGTCTTTTCTATGGGATATTGAGGTAAGAATTTATTTAGTTTTGGGATCAAGAACCTTGTCATTTCTTGAGATTTTCTATGATTGGGCTAAATGTATATCTTTTTATGCTTTCTTTGAATCTATTTCAATTTTTAGATGCATGTTTGTGTGTTGGCTATCTCCATAAGCATGTGTTGCCTTGCTATTTGATTTGTAGCTTCGTCATGTTCACATTCAAATGTCTAGCTCAATCACCAAAGTAGCAAGTAGTTAATCATATATATGACTATCCTAGAATGTATGTATTAACTAGGTTCAAAGATAAAATTGATTAATTAATTAGGCTATCCAATTGGTTAATCAACATAATGCAATCCTAAAGCTTAATGCATTTGTTTTTATTTCTTTATGGACGCATCGAACCCAATTGATTTAGGAGCATGTAGTTTAATCAAGGCATTACTATAATCACTTTAATTAATACTTAGGACACTTGCTTAGTTTAATTGAGCTTTTCGGTGACCTGTGGCGTTGTTGAGTTAGGTTAGGCTAAGTATGTCGTTGTGCATGCATAAATCGAATGCATTTTGAATTAACAGAAATTGATGATCTAAATTACATAGTAATCTCTCTTGCTCTCGAAACTAGATAAATCCAATCCTATGTTACATTTACCCGTTGCTTTTCTTTTTTTTGCACACTTATCACACTATCCACACCTGATGCGCACTTTCTGTGTTTACTACAAGTGTACGGGTCAAGTTATAACATAAGACGGTTAAGTTTGAATATCGTTCCACTAAGAATCCAATGTGAAGGTCTAAGTTACTTAGCTATTCTAGAATTGAATTCAAGTTGTGATTTAAAGAAAAACTAAAAAGGAAAAGCAAGTAAACAAGAAACAAAAAGAGTTAAAGAGAGTTCTAGGGTTATGAATCCTTGTTTACTTCATTATACAATATTCTAGGATTCATGGATTTTATTGCAATTCATATGCTTAAGTTTCGAAACATAAATCCAAGTTATTTTCTTTTAAAAACAACCCTTTCTCATGGAATTTAATCGATTACTAATTTCTTGAAACCAATACAAAGTACATGACATTAAGAGTAGTTTTTAACAACTTTCATTGTTAACCTAACTATTTTCTTGATAGATTAACAACAATTCATTGTCATAGATCTAGTTAGACATACAATTATCTCAACCATACATCTAATCTCATATTCAATCATGGTCATTCAACAAGAATTTAAGCACAATAACAATGAAAAGCAAAATCATTACAACAAAACTATGAGTAGTCTACAATAACAACATAACTTCATAAACAATTCATGAATACCCTAAAAGTAAAGAGTTCAGCCACTCATAGCTTTAAGCAACATGTTCACAACAATATAAGCAAAGAAAGAGTGTAAAGAAAAGGAAACTCTACTGAAAAGTAGCTTTTGATTGAAGAGGAATCGTTAAGATGTCCTTGGTCTTCACATTGATAACTCAAACGACACACAACTCTCTTTCGAACTCTTTTTCCTCTTCCTTGCACTAACTCACTCTTTGGACTCTAATGAATTTTCTATGAATTTTCTTCTTCTTGTGTCTCTTGGTGTGTTTAGGGCTGCTAAAAACCCTTCAATTTATAAAGTTAGCCGCCCAAAATTCTTTCAAAAATGTAGATTTTTCAAATTAGGAAATATGGCGCGTAGAGCTGGGAAATGGCACCGTTGCACTAACCATCATGAAATGGTGGTGCCGCCATGCTGTTGGATGGCCTCGCCGCACTGTGTCATAAAATCCTACCCTCGACACCATGCCGATGCTGTTGCGCTGAAGTCAGATGCTGCTCTTTAGAAAAAGCGTCGCTACAGTGCCAAATCGGCATTGCGACACTGCCCTGTTTTTGGTAGTTTTGTGATTTTCTTATTTTTTTTGCTGAGTTTTGGCTTGGTTTGGATCTTTTAGCTTTCAATTCTAGTTTTCTTTATTTTGACCTAAAAACCATTAGCAAACAAGTGAAAACTAATATAAACTCCCTTAATTTAAGATAATAAAAAAAAAATTTTAAAGTGTTTTTCACCACTACAAACTTAGAGATTTGCTAGTCCCGAGCAAAGAGTAGAATCAAATGAAGGGAGTTGGTAACACCTAAAATGTGCTATCTTTCTCAGCTTAACTCGAGATTGTTGCACTATTTAATGTGTTAAAAATGTTATTTTGTAGGTATCGAGCTCTTAAAAGGTAGAATCGAGCGTCAGAAAGAAAACAGAGCTAAAATGAATTTAAGAGGGACTTAAATGAATTTAGATAATGCTATTCTATTTCCACAATAAGTCATCTATCATGCAAATTCAAATCTCATCATGGGCAATCAACATCAAAGCACACAATCATAAAAAACATTCCCATTAACTTCGAAAGCTCCAAATTTTCAAATTTTTTTTTTGTATTTTATTAACATGCATATGATCATTAAAACCTCACAAACATGCATTGTAGGATAAGAAAACACACAAAAGTATGAGTGACACCTCTCACCCCAAACTTAGAATCATGCATTGTCCCCAATGCATAAGAGCATTGAACAAAGAAAGAACAAGCATGGGAGCAAGCTGGAAACCACCAAACATACTTGCTGTAAGGAGTACTTTTTATATGAACCAAGATCCTGAAAATTAATAAAGCATATGAGTGACTCTAAGATTCTTGAAAATAAAAGTAAAACGAAAAATCAAACTAAAGAAAGCAATAAAAAATTGGGTTGCCTCCTAACAAGTGCTTTGTTTAGCATCTTCTAGCTAGGTAGGGCTCACAAGTTACGGCGGATCCCAAGGTGATTTCTTCTTTCCATGCTTTGAATCACCTAGAACTTTTAGTTTTCGCCCTTATTGACACACACAAACATATTCATTAGTATTTTATGGGTTGGTTAGCAATTCATTGTTAAGTTGAACATCATCTTTTCTAATGTAATCAAGTATCATTAAGGAGTCATCATTATGAGATTTTACCGGACTCACCACTTCATTTTTAACATGCTTCTCCATGATTTGTTCATAATTCATTCTAGGTTTTGGAGACATGTACAAAGAGCTAGGAAAATTATCAAAACTAGAAACATTCTTCATAGGATTTTCTCACTTAACATCAAGCATGTCATTAGTCTTACCACTTAAAGGAAGATCATCATACATAGGATTCTTACTAGAAGAGGGGAGCAGTATTACCATTATGCTTGGCTCATGATGCTCATACCTTTTTACATTCGGACGCTTGATAACTTGTAGAAATACAAGTTATTATAGTCTTTTTCTTAGAAAATTAGAGATTAAATAGAGAATCATGCGGCAGTTGATGCTAAATTATATTGATAAATCTTCCTATGTGTTCTACTCTTGTAAATTGATGAAGATAATTATTTTATAGCTTTTTGAGCCTAAAATGCAGATTTTAACGCAGGAACGCGAGCGACTTGTAGATTCTTAACGCAGGACTATGCATTGGCAACCTGTGACGCGTTGACATTCGCTCAACGAAGGATGATGCATTAAAACATATGGATGCGTAGACATGACTGAATGCATGAACCTAAATTCTTCATGGACGCATAACGACCAGAAATGCAAGGCAGTAGAAAATCATATCAGAATCTTGATAGATCGTCGGAAGATTGACCTGCATGATCTGTGGCTAAAGTGGTGTGTCACATCCCCTCCTAGGCTACCCTACCCAACCCGAGAAGAGATGTGAAGACAGCAAGCATCACCCTTTTTGTGATATTCATTGCTTAATTGTACCAGAATAACCTTTGAGACTAACATACATATTCGCTTACAAATCCAGAACCATAAAACCTGTATTATTACAATTAAACTTTTAACATATCCACAACATATTTGTACAATAACCCATCTCACATCCCAACTATTATGTAATGAGGTCTACATGCCACCTATACAAGGTTATATACATGTACAATGACTCAAATGTGTCTTTTTCCTGATATCTCGAAGCTTAGGCAAGGCAAGTTGGAGTAGGCTAAGCACCGGGAATGTCCTCGCTACCTGAGAGGAAAAGAAAACATGGAAAGCGTGAGCTAAAAGCCCCATGAGTGACTAATTTTGTAAAACCATTTGTTGTCTGAAAACAGGCATGTTACAATCATTATAACACCATATACGTAAATGTGATTCAAATAAACATTTCTGTAATATCATAATTTTCAACAATGTAATTAAATCACATATGTTCATGCTAGAATGATTGTACACGAAATCAGTTCGTTCTTAAAATTTTCCCTTAGTCAGGGCGGAGCAAGACTCAACGCACCCAACGTCGAAAACCATGGCTCAACGTGGAGCAAAACTCAACACACCAGCATCATCGAGATAATGGCTCGATCCAGAGCAAAACTCAATGCACCAGCAATACCAACCTCTATGTGCACATAGGAATTGAGCCTCCTCACGTCCTTCAGTACTGGGTCGCGGGGAACTCACATGCCTTCTCACGTCCTTCAACATTGAGCCTCCTCTAAAATATTTTAGAAACCAGTATTTTACGTAAATAGTTCATATGAAAGTCTTTCATGAAAAATCAGATATTTCACGATAAACATTTCACAACATGTCTTTCAACATCTTATAGAAAACGGATAAAATATGCCTTGTGAACAATATCATCAAACATCATGCTTTTCAAGAAAACAGTTCATCTCAAAGCCATATCTCATAAGAAAACCAAACTAAACATTTTCAATAAATTTCGTTTTCAAAGAAAAAAGTGTCACTCACAACTTGTCCTTAGGCCCTGAGCGGATTATATGCCTTTCCAAGCTCTTCTTGGCCTGTAAATACACATTCCTCACGTTACGCTTTCCTTAAACTTCCTTTACATGATCGTTAAATATGCATACTTAAACTCTAATCATGATTCATCACTGAGACTCCCTTTTTTTCCCCAAGTAAACATATTAAGCGAGATTTTATGTCACTAGCGAGATTACCAGCGAGATTTCACCTTACTAGCGAGATTACTAGCGAAATTACACAACAGGTACACAGCACTAGCGACACCCGAATAAGCGAGACAAGTGAGATTACCTAAGGAGCGACACCTAGCTAGAGTCAGCGAGATTTGTGAGACAAAAAACTCCTCTGAACTACCAGCGAGATTTGTCTCGCTACTCACTCTCCAATTTCTCAACGACACCAGCTTCCTAAGGACACCCGACAGCAGAGTTTCCTCCTTTTCTTTTTGTTCTCACTTCTGTCAGTTAAAAGTCATATTTCCAGCAAGATTTAGAACCTCTTTCCTTCTACAAACTTGTAGAGAAATATGTTTTCTAGCTTACCTCAAATTTTCGTGGCTTAACTCGTCCTTGTTCGTCAGATATTACAAGATTCCTCCATGCTACTTCAGATTGCACAGAAATTCCGTATCAGTAACTTCCAGCTAAAGGTTTACATGTTTCTATTTCATTTCAACTCAGGCATCCTTCATAACAGTTTTTCAAAGTTGAGCTAACTTACTAACCTTAAAATTTCAGCCGAAAATTCGATCTCTTCAGCTCGATATTCACCAAACACCAAACCTGGTTCAAACTGTGCGACAGCAGATGAAGCTTCTATTTCAACTTCAGTTTTACCATGAAACCGTCCAAAACCTTGCACGAATTTGCCCTAGAAATCTTCTTCAACCTCTCCACGACGTGCAGCTAAAAGATCGCATAGAAATGAGTTTGGAAATGAATAGAAATAAGTCGGCAAAGTTTTCCCCTTCAATAAAAATAATAACCGACTTCTCTCCCCTTCCTTATCTTCTCTTCCTTTTTTTTTATATTTTTATTTAATTTACAAAATGAGATTATTAACATTAATTCACTTTAAGCTTTTGAACGTGCTTACAATTCATTACCCCCTTTTTGAGAATTTCGTCCTCGAAATTCAAGTTAAATCATTCCACAAAGAGATGAGGATATTTGATTTTCATTTGATCTTCACTTTCCCATGTTGCCTCTTCCACTTTGTAATTTCTCCACAAAACCTTAACAAGTGGTATAGTTTTTTATCTCAACACTTGCTCTTTTCGATCAAGGATTTGTACAGGCTCTTCTTCATAAGACAAGTCTTCTTTTAACTGAATAGGTTGAGCCTCCAAAACATGTGTGGAATCGGAAATATACTTTCTCAATAAAGAGATATGAAATACGTCATGTATTTTAGACAACTCCATTGGTAATGCCAACCGATAAGCCGACAGTCCTATGCGTTCCAGAATCTCATAAGGTCCAATATATCTTGGACTCAACTTTTCCTTCTTTCTGAATCTCAAAATTCCTTTCCAGGGAGATAACTTCAAGAAGACTTTATCACCAACTTCAAATTTTAAATCTCGATGCCTTTTATCAGCGTAGCTTTTCTGCCGATCTTGTGCAGTCTTCAACCTTTCTCTTATGAAATTTACGTTTTCTGACATAGTTTGGACTAACTCTGGTCCCATTAACTTCCTTTCTCCTATTTCACCCTAACATATAGAAGTTCTGCAATGTTTGCCATACAATGCCTCATAGGGTGCCATTCCAATACTATAATGGTAATTATTATTATATGCAAACTTCATCAAAGACAGATGAGTATCCCAGCTTCCTTTAAATTGCAGTACACAAGCACGCAACATGTCCTCTAGAGTTTGAATCATTCTTTCTGATTGTCCATCAGTTGGAGGATGAAAAGCTGTACTAAACTTAAGTTTAGTTCCCAATGCTTGCTGTAAACTCGGCTAGAACTTAGATGTAAACCTCAGATCTTTATCAGAAATAATAGACACAGGAGCTCCATATTGACTTACTATCTTGTCAACATACAATTTGGCCAGTTTATCTAAAGTAAAAGTCACTTTAGCTGGCAAGAATCGTGCAGTTTTAGTAAATCTATCAACTATCAACCATATTCCACCATAACCATTTGGAGTTTTAGGGAGACCAAATAAGAAGTCCATAGTGATATGCTCCCATTTCCACTCAGGTACGGGAAGTGATTTTAAAAGTCCACCAGGTCTTCGTCTTTCTGACTTAACCTGCTAACAAATCAAACATCTTGCCACACATTCTGCAATTTCCCTTTTCATTCCTGGCCACCAATAATATTCTCTCAAAGTCCTATACATCTTTGTACTACCTGGATGTATCACATATGCAGAACTATGAGCTTCCTCTAGAATAGCATTTTTCAATGTCAAGTCATTTGGGACACACAATCTTCCTTGTTTCATTAAAGCTCCATCGTTTCTTATATCAAAATCTGTTCTTTGCTTGAGATTTACCTCTTCCACTATCTTTTTTAGTACAGAGTCTTCCATTTGTTTATTAACAATCTCACCCATCAAGGTGGGTCTCACCTGGAAGTGTGCAAACAACCCTCCTAACTTGTCTACCGATAAGGATGCATTTGAACTCTTTAACTCCTTTGTCAATTCCGCACAAATAATATTCAATGAAGTCTTGGCTTGTCTCGACTTCCTACTCAACGCGTCAGCTACAACATTTGCTTTGCCTGGATGATAATTTAAAGTGCAATCGTAATCCTTGATCAATTCCAACCATCTCCTTTGTCTCATGTTGAGTTCTTTCTAATCAAAGATGTATTTCAAACTTTTGTGATCTGTATAGATATGGCACTTCTCTCCAAACAAATAATGCCGCCACATCTTTAATGCCAACACCACCGCTACCAGTTCCAAGTCATGGGTAGGGTAATTAACTTCATGTGGCCTCAACTGCCTAGAGGCATAAGCTATAACTTTAACTTCTTGCATCAGTACACAACCTAACTCCTGACTAGAGGCGTCACAATACACCTTAAACTCCTTCCCTATCTCTGGAAGTGCTAAAATAGGTGCTGTCACTAGTCTTTAACTCTTGGAAACTTCGTTCAGATTCTTCATTCCATTCAAATTTAGTCCCCTTCTTAGTCAAACAATGGTAATGCTATCTTGGAAAAACCCTGTACAAAGCGCCGATAATAACCTGCGAGTCCCAGAAAACTACGAATCTCTGTTACTGTCTTTGGCTGTTCCCATCTGGTAATTGCCTCGGTCTTGTGAGGATCTACTCCAACTCCTGCAGTAGTAACAATATGACCCAGAAACATTACCCGTTCAATGCAAAACTCGCATTTTCTGAATTTTGCATACAATCTATTTTCTCTCAAAGTTTGTAATACAATTCTAAGATGTTCTGCATGTTCTTCCTTGCTTCTAGAATATACTAGAATATCATCAATAAATACAATCACAAACTGATCCAAGTAAGGATGGAAAATCTTATTCATCAAGTCCATAAACATTGCTGGGGCATTTGTCAGACCAAAAGGCATCACAAGGAATTCATAATGTCCATACCTCGTTCTAAAAGCCGTCTTCAGTACATCTGTCTCTCTGACCTTCAATTGATGATATCTCCATCTTAGGTTTATCTTTGAGAACACTGATGCCCCTCTAAGTTGATCCAACAAATCATCAATACGAGGCAAAGGATATTTGTTGCATATAATGACCTTATTTAACTGACGATAATCAATGCACAGTCTCATAGTACCGTCCTTTTTCTTCACGAATAACACCGGTGCACCCCACGGAGACACACTCGGTCTTATGTACCCCTTATCTATTAGTTCCTATAACTGCACCTTCAACTCCTTCAGTTCTGATGGTGCCATATGGTATAGTGCCTGCGAAATGGGCGTTGTTCCAGGAACTAGATCAATAATAAACTCCACCTCTCTATCAGGTGGTAACCCTGGCAGCGCCTCAGGGAACACATCAAGAAATTCATTTACCACAGGAATGTCCTCTGGTCTTAACTTACCGGCTTGTGTATCAACCACGTAAGCAAGGTATGCTGAACAACCCTTGCTTAACAACTTCCTAGCTTTAACTACAGATATCACACAAGTAGGAAGGAATTTCCTGTCCCACTTGAAAATAACTTCATTTCCTTCGATTCCTCTAAATACGACTTCCTTCTAGAAACAATCCACAGTGGCTCGATATTTGGATAAGAAATCCATTCCCAATATCACATCAAACTCCTGAATATCTAAGGGTATCAAATTGGCTATCATAGACACACCATCATTTCAATCACACAATCTTTATACACCTTATTAGCCACAAAGACATCACCAACAGGGGTATAAACAAACAGTTCCTCAGGCAAAGATTCTAATCTACTATTTATATTTACAGCAAACATTCTAGCAATAAAAGAATGGGTAGCACTAGGGTCTATTAAAACATGGGCAGAAGTATAACATATAGAAAGTGTACCAGTAACCACATTAGGAGCATCATCAGCCTCTTGCTGAGTCATAGCAAAGACCTTTCCTTGCTGTCTTGGTAGCCCTGTAGCTCCCTTCTGTCTTGATCCACTAGTTCCCTCATCAGCAATTCTTGCAGGCGGTTGTGGTTGACTAGCTGTAAAAGAACCAGTTCTCTGTTCAGCTTTAAATTCATGCATCAACTGAGGACATTCCCGTTTATAGTGACCCGCTTGTCCACAATGATAACATACGTCGCCCTTACATTGTCCCCAATGATACTTCCCGCAGGAGGGACATAACGGTTTCCTTGTGGAACTAGCTGTGGACTCTCCAGGTTGTCCACTTCGAGAACCTTCCACTGATTAAGCTAAACCAGTAGAACTCCTTGGTTCTTGCTTCCGTGTACCCCCTCCAGTACCTCCCTTGGGAGTACCCTGTCCACTCAATCTGGTCTTGAAATTTCCTCCACTAAATATACTTGGTACAAATCTCCTACCTGACTGTCTCTGAGTGGTACTAGAGGTGTGGATTGTCCGTCTACCTCTAGCTGATTCGCGTTCCGTCCTCTTTCCCATCAAACTTCTTTCAACTTGCATTGCTGACTCTATTAATTTGGAGAAGTCTGCCCATTCAGCACTGGCAGTCACAGGGGTATGTATTTCCTCCCGTAAACCTTCTTCGAATCTCTTGCACCTATCAACCTCATCAGCAACAATAGCCGTTGCATATTTGGACAGTTCAGTATATTTCTTTTCGTATTCTGCCACTGACATCAATCCCTGTACTAACCTCAGAAACTCATTCCGTTTGGCATCTCATAATTATCTTGGACAATATTTCTCTTGGTATGCCTTCTTAAACTCATTCCAACCTATTTCTCCTATATCCTCTTTCCTGCTCTCTACAATTCTCCACCAATCTTCTGCCCCTTTTTGGAGCAAAAACACTGCCAATTCCACCTTTCTGTCATCAAGGCATCTCATCACACGATAGCATTTCTCAAGTAGATTCAACCATGCCTCTACTTCTATAGGATCAACAGTGCCTTTAAAAGTAGTGGCACCTAAAGCCTTCAATCTTTCTATACTGTATTTCTTTTCTGGATCTGATTCCACAGATTCAATGCTTGCAGCCAATCTTTCAGCAATTCTAGTAAATATCTCTTCCTCGACATTGACCCCAACTTGAGGATGACTAGATTCACCTTGACACATATCTCCATGGCCCCTAGTAGCTTCAGGAGTTTCGGCTGCTGCTTGCCTAAATTGCCTGCTTCGAGGTGGCATGTTTCCTATATGACAACACAATATTACTTTTTGCTAAAAATTTACATATTCCGACATTACAATGCCTGGATCCTATCCCCAATACTCTTTTGCTCTGATACTAACTTGTCACATCCCCTTCTAGGCTACCCTACCCAACCCCAAAAGAGATGTGAAGACAGCAAGCATCACCCTTTTTGTGATATTCACTGCCTAATTGTACCAGAATAACCTGTGAGACTATAAAATGCATATTTGCTTACAAATCCAAAACCATAAAGACCTGTATTATGACAATTAAGCAACATATCCACAACATATTTGTACAATAATCGGTCTACATGCCACCTATACAAGGTTATATACACGTATAATGCTCAAATGTGTCTTTTTCCTGATATCTCGAAGCTTAGGCAAGGTGAGCTAGAGTAGGCTAAGCACCGGGAACGTTCTCGCTACCTGGGAGGAAAAGAAAACATGGCAAGCGTGAGCTAAAAGCCCCGTGAGTGACGAATTTTGTAAAACCATCTTTTGTTCAAAAACAGGCATGTTATAATCATTAAAACACCATATACGTAAACGTGATTCAAATAATCATTTCTGTAAAATCATAATTTTCAACAACGTAATCAAATCACATATGTTCATGCCAGAATGATCGTACACGAAATCAGTTCATTCTTAAAATTTTCCCTTAGTCAAGGCAGAGCAAGACTCAACGCACCCAACGTCGAAAACCATTGCTCAATGTGGAGCAAAACTCAACACACCAGCATCATCGAAATAATGGCTCGATGCGAAGCAAAACTCAACGCACCAGCAATACCAACCTCTATGTGCACATAGGAATATCGCGGGTTGCCCAAGTACCTTCTACGAGTCCTTCAGTACTAGGTCACGGGGAAACTTACATGCCTTCTCATGTCCTTCAGCATTGAGCCTCCTCTAAAATATTTTAGAAACCAGTATTTTATGTAAATAGTTCACATGAAAGTCTTTCTTGAAAAATCAGATATTTCACGATAAACAACATTTTACAACATGCCTTTCAACATCTTATAGAAAACGGATAAAACATGCCTTGTGAACAATATCATCAAACATCATGCTTTTCAAGAAAACAGTTCATCTCAAAGCCATATCTCATAAGAAAACCAAACTAAACATTTTCAATAAATTTCGTTTTCAAAGAAAGAAAAGTGTCACTCACAACTTGTCCTTAGGCCCTGAGCGGATTATATGCCTTTCCAAGCTCTTCTTGGCCTGTAAATGCACATTCCTCACGTTACGCTTTCCTTAAACTTCCTTTACATGATCGTTAAATATGCATACTTAAACTCTAATCACGATTCATCATCGAGACTCCCTTTTTTTCCCCAAGTAAACATATTAAGCGAGATTCTATGTCACTAGCGAGATTACCAGTGAGATTTCACCTTACTAGCGAGATTACTAGCGAAATTACACAACAGTACATGGCACTAGTGACACTGGAATAAGCGAGACTAGCGAGATTACCTGAGGAGCCACACCTAGCGAGAGTAAGCGAGATTTGTGAGACACAAAACTCCTTTGCACTACCAGCGAGATTTGTCTCGCTACCACTCTCCAATTTCTCAGCGACACCAACTTCCTAACTACACTCGAAAGCAGAGTTTCCTCCTTTTCTTTTTGTTCGCACTTCTGTTAGTTCAAAGTCATATTTCTAGCCAGATTTAGAACTTCTTTCCTTCTACAAACTTGTAGAGAAATATGTTTTCTAGCTTACCTCAAATTTTCGTGGCTTAACTCGTCCTTGTTCGTCAGATATTACAAGATTTCTCCGCGCTACTCCAGATTGCACAGAAATTCCGTATCAGTAACATCCAGCTAAAGGTTTACATGTTTCTAGTCCATTTCAACTCAGGCATCCTTCATAAAAGTTGTTCAACGTTGAGCTAACTTACTAACCTTAAAATTTCTGCCCAAAATTCAATCTCTTCAGCTCGATATTCACTAAACACCAAACCTTGTTCAAACTGTGCGACGACAGATGAAGCTTCTGTTTCAGCTTCAGTTTTACCATGAAACCATCCAAAACCTTGAACGAATTTGCCCTAGATCTCTTCTTCAACCTCTCCACGACGTGCAGCTGAAAGATAGCATGGAAATGAGTTTGGAAATGAAGAGAAATAAGTCGGCAAAGTTTTCCCCTTCAATAAAAATAATAACCGACTTCTCTCCCCTTCCTTATCTTCTCTTCCTTTTTTTTTTTTTTTAATTTCCTTTTTTGTCTTCTTTCCCCTTTGTTTCCTCTTCCTTCTTTTTTTTTATATATTTTTTTAATTTACAAAATGAGATTACTAACATTAATTCACTTTAAGCTTTTGAACGTGCTTACAAATTAGGTGCTTACATGGTGGATCTAAATTGAACCGAGAATTATGTAATTAGGCGAGAAAGATGCACGACATCAATTTCCTCCAATCACACAGATTTGCCACTGATTATGAACGCAGCATCTATGAAAGGGTAGACCTACAAGTTGAAAAAGGGTTGTTCATTCTCGGAAGAATTCCTAACTGACAACAGAGTTCTCTCCAGAAGACAACTGGAGACAAATAGCTCGAGAGGGAAGAGTCTTCCCTCTGCCTGACCACTTTACCGCAGAACCACATGCTTCCATTCCGGCGACTCAAGACATGGATGCCTTTCATGCTTTCTACCTCTTTTTCTAGCTTTGATTTTAGATTTGTGTCAAGCATTGAGCTGTCTAAAATTGTATTCCGTTTATTAATCTAAAATTTCTCCATGTTTATCCATTTCTGTACACTTTCCGCTTATTACTTTGAATCCATGAGTAGCTAATCTTTCAATGGTCACGGGTTGCGTTAGCATCTAAATAAGAACCATAGTGTAACTATTGCATCTTGTCAATTGCAATCTTAATTCGATGCTTATGTCCATCTAGCTAATCGATATAAGCAGTAATAATCAGATTGCTCGAGAGGGTAAGTGATTGTGAAACTCAATTGACAAGGCTAAGTAGTGTTGCCTAGACATAGGAACAACCTTGGTACTTAACACTCTCCTATGCGGTATAGACATATAACGCATAGCAGCTGACAACCGGGAGAAGAGTCACAAGTATGAATAGAATATCACCATGCGTTTCTGATTTTAGATGTTAACCAACCCGAACCCTGTTTTTATCCATTCATTCAATCCATTTAGTTGACTTTGCTATGTTGCATACCTTACCATTTTTCACATTTTTATCTAGTGTACATGTTATCGCTTTCTTTAGTTAGACGCATCCTTCTCAACTATTTTTGGTTACCATTCAATCTCTAATAATCCAACGAATTATAGAATCAGTATAGTTCCTGTGTTTGACCTCGGACTCACCGAGTATACCTATTTCTTTGCTTATACTTGGGTTAAGAATAGGAAAACTTGACAGATCACAAACGCATAACATTGAGCATGTTCAACGCATAGTATTTTAAACGCATAAGAAGCTTAATAATAATAGATAGACGCAGTAACAAGTTTTACACTTCAGATCTGCATTGCAACAATGCTTAAGGGCTTTATAGATGTCGAATGTTACCTCCTCATCATTAAGACGAAATGTGAGCTTTCCATCTTGCACATCGAAGAGGACCCTTCTGATGGCCAAGAAAAGTCTTCCAAGAATTATGAGACTTCGGCATCTTCTTCCATGTCTAGTATCACAAAGTCCACCGGGAAGATGAACTTGTCCACCTTGAACAATACGTCTGATAACTTGTAGAAGTACAAGTTATTATTGTCTCTCTCTCAGAAAAATAGAGTTTAAATAGAGAATCATACAGAAGTTAGTGTTAAATTCTATTGATAAATCTTCCTATGCGTTCTACTCTTGTAAATTGATGGAAAAAATTTTTTTAAACCTTTTTTAATCTAAAACGCATGCTTTAACGCAGGACTATGTGTTGGCAACCCTTCAATGTAGGTTGATGCGTTAGCAACCCATGGATGCATTGGCATAATTGAAACCATGAACCCAAGTTATCCGTGGACACATATCAAGAAGGCAGCAGAGAATCAGATAAGAATCTTCAGAGATTGTCGGGAGATTGATATGCTTGATATGTGGCGAGAGTGTTGGATCGAAATTAAATCGAAAATCATGCGATTAGGCGAGATGGACGCAAGGCAGAAATTCAGCCTCCAATCAGGTAGATTTGCCAGCGACTGCAACGCAACATCTATAAAAGGGCAGACCTGAAGACGAAAATATGGTTGAACTTCTCGGAAGAAGTCCTAAGTGACAGCAAAGTTCTCTCCAGATGACAACCAGAGACAAATAGCTCCAAAGAGAAGAGTCTTCCCTCCGCCAAACCACTTCACAGTAGAATTCAAGCTACCAGCTTGGCGAGCTCAAGACATTGAGAAGTCATTCCATGCTTTCTATCTCTTTTTGTACTTATGTTTTAGTCTATTAGCAAGGAATTGTATTTTCTAAAACAATTATTCCGTTCATCAATCTATACATCTTCCATGGCCATTCATTTCTCATCACTTTCCATTTGCTTTTTATCGTCCATGAGTAACTAACTCTCTCAAGGGTCACGGGTTGTGTTATCATCTAAATAAGAACCGTAGAAGACTATTTCATCTTGTCAAGTGTATTTTTAATCAAATGCTCATGTCCATCTAGCTAATTGATATCAGTAGTAGTAATCAGATTGCTCGGGAGAGTAAGTGATTGTGGAAGTCAGTTGACAAGGCTAAGAAGTGTTACCTAGACATAGGAATAACCTTGGTACTTAACACTCTCGTATGCGTTATAGACATATAACGCATAGCGGCTGACAACTGAGAGAAGAGTTGATGGTATGAAATAGATCCAACTATACATTTCTGACTTTAGATGATAACTAACCCCAACCCTGCGTTTACCATTCACATAATTCAATTAGCTGACTTTGCTGTGTTGCATACCTCTTCATCAAACCACTTTAGCTTAGGTTTACTGCTTTCTAGTTAGTTAAACGCATCACTTCTCATCACCTTCTTTAAATGTATTACTCAAATAATTCAACTAATTATAGAATCTACATAGTCCCTGTAAGCCCCGTACTTGTCATTGTGAGAAGGTAAGTAAGAAGAAACTATGGGACAAGTATTGAGTAAAGAAAATTGGCCGAGTTGTGTGAGAGCAAAAATGGCTAAGTGTTGGCCATTTGATGGGTGATTATGCGTTGAGGGTATGTCTAAAGCTTGACAAGAGTTGCCACTGGTAGGCATGCGTTGAAGAGGGCAGCTCGACGTGGAAGTAGATGTTGGAAGGAGGGTGCAATAGGCGTTAGTGGAAGTATGCGTTGAAGGCTACTATGTGCTAGAAGTTGGCATTGCTATGCGTTGAGATGCCCTACGCGTTGAAGGTTGGTATGCGTTGGTGCATAGAAAAGGGGCCGAGAGGGCCATGCGGTAGTCAGCGATTCGGCATTGGGCAATCAGTGGCATGGTAAGTTGAGGCTATGTGTTGCCGAAGCCATGCGCGGAAGGTTGCATTGGCTAATTCAAGAAGAAAGATGATGGTAAAGCTGGTAAGTCGGTGATTTATATTGACATATAAGTGAGTGCATCGAATAATTAAACCCTTTTGGACATATTTTCGAACTCAGATTGACTCCATTTCGCGGACGAACAACGAGGAGAGGTGGAAGAAGGCATTTATATCGAATTCAAGTAGAAACCAGATCATTTTCATGGTGACTTTGAAGCTGGAACTAGAAGCTTGATTGTTGCTGATAAATCTGGACATCAATCGGTATTTGAAGGAGAGTGAGCTGAGGAAGTTGAAGCTAGGACTGAAATTTTGAGGTTAGTAAGTTGATTTAATTCTTAGCAACTTCCATGAAGGATATTTAACCTAAATCCGATCAAAAATGTGTTAATTTCTAGGAGGAAGTAATCGGAGTTGAATTGCTACACAATTCAAGGCAATCGAAGTTATTTGGGAATAGTTCTCAAATGAAGATGAGTTATGGTCTGAAATTTTGAGGTAAGCTAGAAAACTCATTACTTTACAAGATTGTAGAAGAGGGAAAGTTATGATTTTGGCTGTAATATGGTTTTTAGCAGGATAAAGAAAGAGTTAGAAAGGAAGGAAGGAAGCAGTGGTATCAGGTGCGTTAAGACAGCGAGAGAATGAGTAGCGAAACGAGTGTCGCTGATAACGCAAAAGCTTTGTGTCTCACAACTCTCGCGGAAGTCTCGCTGGGTATCGCTCCTTAATGTAATCTCGCTAGTCTAGTTCATTCCAGTTTCGCTAGTATAGTACCCAGTAATGTGATTTCACTGGTAGTCTCGCTAGTGACATAGAGTATCGCTAGTTATGAATCTTTTGGAAAAAGAGAGTCTCAGTGATGGAGTGAGAATGGTATATGTATATGCATACTTAATGATTATGGAGAGGGAGTTCAAAGAAAACCTAATGTGAGAAATGTGTTTTTACAGGCCAAGAAGAGCTCAGAAAAGCATATAATCCGGTCGGGCCTAAGACAAATCGTGAGTGACTTTCAATTTCATCCAAGGATTATTTCTAACATTGTGCAAGTGAAAATGAGTATGTCATATGAACTCTTGTATGCGTGTTATCTAAATGAAACCCATGGCCGAAGGACCATGTGTGAAGGCCTATGGGGATATGATATATGATACACACTACTGAGGGACCATGGCAGTGTGTAGAAGGCACTTGAGAAATTGATTGAGATGGATTCCAATGCCAAGGGACCTTGTAAGAAGGCATATGGAAAACCAGTACATTTTGGCTCGGTGCTGAGGGACCACGAGTGAAGGCACTTGAGCAATGGATTGATTTGGAACTCAGTGCTGAGGGACATCATGAGAAAGCACTTGAGAGTAGAAACACCGAGGGACGAAATGTGAAGGCGTGTGAATGTATGAATAATGAGAATTGGTTCATGAGGTTAAGTGCGTTAAGCTTTGCTCCGCTACCTCTTGGAAGGATATTTATGTTATATTGTTAAACGACATAAGTGACCTAGGAATCTGTACTAATAAAATATATAGTAGTTATTATGATCAATATTAACTCAAAGATTTAATTGTAATTGGATAACTTAGTCACTCACTGGGCTTTAGGCTCACGCTTTCTTGTTTATTGTTGTTCGTTTCAGGTAGAGAGCGTGTCCGAGACGCCTAGCCTACCGAAGATCCTCGTTTGGGCTTACTCTGCATTAGTTCTCTGGGATAGTTGTAAATACTCAGTTTATGTACATGTTTTGTCATACATGATCCTTGTGGTATAAGAGAGTGGGTTTTGTACTATGTGCTGAACAAATATGTAAGCCCCGTACTTGTTATTGAGAGAAGGTAAGTAAAAAGAAATTATGAGGCAGGCAAGTAAGAAAATTGGCCAAGTTGTGGGAGAGTGAAAATGGTTAAGTGTTGGCCATGTGATGAGTGACCATGCGTTGAAGGTATGTTTAAGCTTGACAAGAGTTGCCGCTGATAAGCATGCGTTGAAGAGGGCAGCTCGACAGGGGAAGTAGATGTGAAGGGAGAAGGGTGCAATATGTGTTAGTAGAAGTATGCGTTGAAGGCTACTATGTGCTAGAAATTGGCATCGCTATGCGTTGAGCTAGCCTATGCGTTGAAGGATGGTATGCGTCGGACATAGAAAAGTGGCCAAGAGGGTCATGCGGTAATTGGCTATCCGGAGTTGAGCAATCAGTGGCATAGTAAGTTGAGACTATGCTTTGCCGAAGCCATGTGCGGAAGGTTGCATTGGCAAATTCCAGAAGGAGGATGATGTTAAAGCTGGTAAGTCGGTGATTTATATTGACATATAAAGGAGTGCATCGAATAATTAAGCCTTTCTGGATATATTTTCGAACTCAGATTAACTCCATTTCACAGAGGAACAACGAGGAGAGGTAGAAGAAGGTGCTTATATCGAACTTGAGTAGAAATTATATCAGTTTCATGATGATTTTGAAGCTGGAACCAGAAGCTTGATTGTTACTGATAGATTTGGACATCAATCGGTATTTGAAGGAGAGTGAATCGAGGACGTTGGAGCTGGAACTAAAATTTTGAGGTTAGTAAGTTGAGTCAATTCTTAGCAACTTCCATGAAAGATGTTTAAGCTAAATTCGAGCAAAAATGTGTTAATCTCTAGGAAGAAGCCAGAGGAGTTGAATTGCTAAACAAATCAAGGCAGCCGAAGTTATTTGAGAATAATTCTTAAACGAAAACAAGTCACGGTCTGAAATTTTGAGGATAAAGGAAGAGTTTGAAGAGAAGGAAGGAAAATTGTGATATCAAGTGTCGCTAGATAGTGGTATCGCTAAGGAGCTAGAGAGTGAGCAGCGGAATGGGTGTCGCTGATAAACGCAAAGGAGCTCTTTGTCTCACAACTCTCGCTGAAGTCTCGTTAAGTATCGCTCTTTAAGATGATATTGCTAGTCTAGTTCACTCCGATTTCGCTAGTGCAGTACACAGTAGTGTGAATTTCGCTGGTAGTCTCGCTAGTGAGAGTATCGCTAGTTATTGATATGCATACTTAATGATTATGAAAAAGGAGTTCAAAGGAAATCAAATATGAGAAATGTGTTTTACAGGCCAAGAAGAGCTCGGAAAAGCATACAATCCGCTCGGGGCCTAAGATAAATCGTGAGTGGCTCTCTAATTTATCCAAGGATCATTGTGAACAATGTGCAAGTGAAAACGAGTACATTATGTGAATTCCTATATGTGTGTTATCTAAATGTGAACCACTGCTGAAGGACCATGCGTGAAGGCCTATGGGAATATGATATACGATACTCAGTGCTGAGGGACCATGAGGGAAGGTACTTGAGAAATTGATTGAGATAGTTTCTAATGCTGAGGGACCTTGTGAGAAGGCATATAACCAGTATATGATGGCTCAGTGTTGAGGGACCATGAGTGAAGGCACTTGAGCAGTGAATTAATAATGAAACTCAGTGCTGAGGGACAATATGAGAAAGTACTTGAGAGATTGAAATGCTGAGGGATGAAATGTGAAGACGTATGAATATATGAATACTAGTAATTGAATTATGAGGTTAATAGTGTCACACCCCCCTCCCAGACTACCCTCACTACTCGGGAAATGAGTGTGAACCAGCACACATCTGTATTCTAAAGTAACTAGAGAACAATCAACTCATGCTCATGCAATCTTATTTATATGCCACATTATTCCATAAACTAACCCAACGCTTTAGGATGAGTGTTTTCTGTATACATTCAGAAACAAAACCCCTACAATCCTAAGAAACATGTTTGACCAAAATAAAGCATTTACATATACGGGGTATTTACAACTATCCCAAGGACTGGTCCAAAATAAGCCCAGACGAGGATCTTCTGTAGGCTAGGAGTCCCGGACACGCTCGCTACATGAAACGAACAAACAAAAGAAACACGTGAGCCTAATGCCCAGTGAGTGATAAACTTAAATTTTTCACAATTATTATTACACTACTTGAATACGAATTGGCATGAAACATCAAAATATCACATGTCTATATAACAAGAAATTCAAGCTTACTCATGCTTTAGAACACTAATAGTACAATTTTTCTTTCTTAGCTGTGGCAGAGCGATGCTCAATGCACACAACTTCGTGTATCACTTCTCATCACATTCATGTACGGATACTTCCACACTCCTTCCCTCCATATATAATCCCTCAAATGCCTTCACATATTGTCCCTCAGCATTGAGTTTTATCAGAACGGAGTTCCCATGTGCCTTCGCATTTAATTCCCTCAGCACTGGGTTCCCTCTCAATACACTGCTCAAGTGCCTTCACTTGCGATCCCTCAGCACTGAGCTATTACATGCCTTGGATTTCCACATGCCTTCACACATTGTCCCTGAGCATTGGAATCCACATCCACCAATTATTCAAGTGCCTTCACACATGGTCCCTCAGCACGGATATCATACGCATTCTTAAATTCTTAAAGTACAACACAACCAATCCATAACTACTCCATATGTTAGATTTCACATACCCGTTACCATTAAAACTGGCTAAGAGTATTTGATATATTAACAAATCATCACTCACAACTTGTCTTGGCTCTGAGTGAGTTATGCACCTTCCTGAGCTCTTCCTAGCCTGTAAATGCACATTTCTCGCGTTAGGTTTTTCCTTAAACTTCCTTTCTATACCTATTTAGTATACATAATTAAACTCTATACTCGTTTCATCACCGAACTCTCTTAGCGACACTCCACATCTCTTGGCGAGTTTACCAACGAAACAACACTTTAGGACACTGTACTAGCGATACCCGATTGAACGAGACTAGCGAGATTACCTGAGGAGCGATACCCAACGAGACTTCAGCGAGAGTTATGAGACGTAAAGCCCCTTTTGCGTTACCAGCGACACTCGCTTCGCTGCTCAGTCTCCCGCTCTTTCAGTGATACTACTGTCGTAGCGACACAATTTTCCTTCTTTCCTTCTACTTCTTCCTTTAACCTGCTAAACATCACAGTCTAGCCAAATTCAAAACTTCCTTCCTTCTACAGTTGGTAAAGACCAAAGTCTTTTATCTTACCTCAAAGTCTCATAAGGAAAGTCCTCTTCGTTTGAGAGATATTCTTGAGCAACCCCATGTTGCTCCTAATCGTCCTGCAACTCAGCTTCACTCTCTTCTACCTGGAGTTTAACACACATTGACTCAAATTCAGCTCTTGTATCCTTCATGAAAATTGCTAGAAATCAAGTTAACTTACTAACCTCAAAATTTCGACCCTAACCACAGCTTCGACAGTTTGTTCTTCCCCCAGCACCGAGTGATACTTAGATTAAGTAACACAAGCTGAATTCTCAGCTCCAACTCATGTTTCCTCCACGAAATCGACGAGAAATCCTCATCAAACTAACATAAACACCTTCGTCCACCTCCCTCCGTTGTTTAGCTTTGAAATGGGATCAACTCGAGCTCTGAAACATAATCAAAATAATTGAATACTCAGTCTGCCTATATATATATCACCGACTTAATCTCCATTTCATCTCTATATATTGATCTCATTAGCGCATACCTTCTATGCTTGGCTTCAGCAACGCATGGCCTCGGTTTTGTGTGTCACAATTCCTGACACCCCATCACCGGATAGCCGACGAACTCGTGGTCCTCCCGGCCATTCTTCTATGCACCAATGCATACCCGCTTTTAACGCATGGTAGTGTTCAACGCATTGTGGCTTCAGACTCAGAGTGGCCTTTAACGCCTAATGGCCTTCCTTCACCTCTGCGTCCACACCAACTTACTTTCACCAACGCATAGTGCCACCAACTCATGGCCAATACTTAGCCATTTTGCTCCCAGACAAGCTGGCTAACTTTTCCTACTTAGCGCCCAACTCTTAGTCTCTTCTTAACTTGCCTTCTCACAAGGTCAAGTACGAGGCTTACAAATAGCATTGAGCTCTGCTCCACTACTTATTAGGTAAATGTTTATGCTATCTTGTTAAATGGCATGAGTGGCCTAGTAATTTATACTAATAAGCTATATAGTAGTTTTATGATCAGCATTAATTCAAGGATTAAATAGTAATTGATAATTTAGTCACTCACTGGGCTTTAAACTTACGCTTTCTTGTTTATTGTTGTTTGTTTTAGGTAGCGAGTGTGTCTGGGACGCCTAGCCTACAGAAAATTCTCGTCTGGGTTTACTTGGTTTTAGTTCTTTGGGATAGTTGTAAATACTCAATCTAAGTACATATTTTGTCATATATGATCATTGTGGCATAACAAGTGTGGGTTTGTACTGTATGCTGAACAAATACACTTGATATATATTATGAGCTGAGAAACCTTATGTAAAACTAATGATTTTCTTATCATATTTCACTAGTATAAAAGTTTGTACATTGATCTAGTATTGAATTGTGTTTCAAGATATAAGATGATGTGTATGTGTGTAGGTTGCACCTACTCTTAGGTTAGGAAGGTAATCTGGGAGGCAGTGTGACAAAATACCTGTTATGATAAATTATAGTTGAGAAATCTGAATTTAGAAATTATGTTTAACTTATGATGTTTCACTAGCATAAAGCTTTGTATAATTGATCTGGTATTGATTTATGTTTCAAGATATATGATGACGATTGTGTGTAGGTCGTACCTACTTCTAGGTTAGGAAGGAAATCTAGGAGGGGGTGTGACAGTCCCTGTGTTTGACCTCGGACTTACCGAGAAAACCCCATTCTTTGTTTATACTTGGGTGAAGAATAGGAAAACTTGATAGGTTAGTAATGCATAGTATTAAGCATGTTAAACATATAATAAGAAGCTTAATAAAGATCCCACAACAAGTTTTTGGCGCCGTTGTTAGGAAACTTGAAACTGTCAACAAGTTTTGGCACTATTGCTAGGGACTTTAGACTATCAACAAGTTTTTGGATTGATTCATTTTTTCTTTTGGATTATTTTTGTTGTAGGAATTCCTCAGTCAATAGAGTATTGTGAGTTTCTCCTCTACCAGAAGCTCCAAACAGTATATGAGTAATGGGAGCTGTCACACCCCCTCCCAGGCTACTCTACCCAACCCGAGAAGAGATGTGAAGACAGCATACATCACCCCTTTTTGTGACGCATACTATCCACTAACATCCTTGTCTTATACTGTTTACAACATACATAAAATTCTTTAATATATATCAACCATAACGTATAGGAAATTATATATATAACGATAATTCAGAATACAACTCTTCCATTATGCCCTTATACAAAATCATGTTTCAATTCCCAGTAAATGTACAACTAGGTGTACATGCCAGCTATATAAGGTTTTACATACAAGCAACTTGCAAAACAGGACAATTTTCTGGAAACTCGAACTTAAGCAGGGCGAGTTGAAGTAGGAAATGCATCAGGAACGTCCTTGATACCTGGAGGGGAAAGGAAAAATTGAAAACATAAGCTAACAGCTTAGTGAGTGACTAATTTTAAACAAATTCTTTAGTTTGAAAATTATCAGGATTTAAACAAATTCTGATAACATGAGTAAAACATAAAATTCATCACATTTTCATTGATTAAATCACGTTTAAATGCCCTTATCAAATCATACATGGTTTTTCAGCAATTTCGTAAGTAAAACAGTACGGTTACAATACTTTTCCTTGGTTGAGGCAGAACAAAACTCAACGCCCCAACGTCGAAAACAAATAAGGTTCGATGCGGAGCAAGACTCAACGCACCAGCATATAACCTCTATGTGCACATACCAACATGGCGGGTTGCCCAAGTACCTTCTCCATGTCCATCAGTACTGGGTCCCGGGGAAACTCACATGCCTTCTCATATCCTTCAGCATTGAGCCTCCTCTAAAACATTTGTCCTTTAGTTTAATACAATACTTTGTGCAAAACAGTTCATAGACAAATCTTTCATAAGAAAATAGGGTATAAATCAATATCGATCCATAAATCTGCTTTTCAATACCGTTTAGTAAAAACATCAATAAATAAGAAAAACCAAACTGACATGTACAATAGAATTATTGAAACAAGAAAAGAAGTGTCACTCACAACTCTTTTCTAGGTCTTGAATGGATTATACGCTTTTCCTATCTCCTCTTGGCCTGAAAATACACATTTCTTGGGTTAAGCTTCCCTAAACTTCCTTTCCATAACCGAATAAACTTTAACCATTCATATTTGATCAATAAATCTTAATGAGCGAGATTCAACTCTAATAGCAAGACCACTAACGAGACTGGACTACACTACACGCCACTAGAGATACCAGGGTGAGTAAGACTTGCGACACTCACCTAATTAGCGAGATCCAGTGAGACCCAACGAGAATTGTGTGACGCAAGGCTTTTAGCAACACCTACGTTACCCGTCTCGCAAGTCTTGCTCATTAAGATTTAGCGTTACTTGCAGTCCAGCGATACTTATCTTCCACAGCTTCTGCCTTCCCTCTTATTCTCGTTTCTATTTGTTACAAGTCATATTTCCAGCCAAATTTAGAACTTCTTTCCTTCTACAAACTTGTAGAGCAATATGTTTTCTAGCTTACCTCAAATTTTCGTGGCTTAACTTATCCTTGTTCATCAAATATTGCTAGATTCCACTGCACTACTACAGATTGCACAGAAATTCCTTATCAGTCACTTCCAGCTAAAAGTTTACATGTTTCTATTCCTTTTCAACTCAAACATCCTTCATACAAGTTGTTCAGAATTGAGTTAACTTATTAACCTTAAAATTTCAGCCTTAGGCTCGATCTCCTTGATTCGTTTCACTCCAAACATCCGATACTGTCCAGCTTGTGCGTCTGCTAATAACGTGCTGTTCCAGCTTAGATTTCGATATCAAAACGAGTAAAATTCTACTTGAAATCCACAAGAACACCTTATTCTACCTTCACTTGTAGTTTTTTTGAAAAATGGAACCGACTTAAGCTCTCGAAAATTTCTAAAAATGATAAAATATTCAATTTACTCACCTATATATACTGCCGACTTAACTCTCTTATGCAGGCTGGCACGCGGGGTTTCCCTTCTCAATTCAAGGTAAGGCGTGCAATGCAGCCCACCATCAATGCCCTTAGCAGACGGCCACCCTCAACGCATGGTATCCTCAACGCATCCTACCTTCAACGCATACAACTCAATCAGTTATTCCCGTCTCTAACGCATGGAGACCTTAATGCATGCAACCTCACCAACGCATAGTTGTTCAAAACACTTCCTTCCCCGCCAATGATAAATTCCTCTTCCAATGCAAGTGACTGCTTCAGCTCATTACTCTTTGTGATTTTCACCTTCAACGCATGGTCACTCAAAAGAACAATCCTCCTCTTTGTTTTCACCAACACATAGTCTTGGTCCATGCTTAACTCTTTCACTTCCGGCTACTTTCCTCTAACAACACATGGCTACAATTTCACTTGCCTTGTCCCAACACTTAGCATTATAAGTCAGTGATTACAGGAGCAACCCAACATTTGATATTGACCCTGAGAGTGAGAGGACCTTCAGACGAAGGACAAGGCAGAATCAAAGAAGGACCAATCGTAGGTTGGCCCTAATTCAAATGGCTAGTGAGGAATTGTCCGCATAAGCAAGAGGATTAATGAATAAGACCTACTCGCAAGCCAAAGATATTATCGATAGAATTTAGAAAAATACGGATGAGTGGGTGGATGACGAGTATGGATTTTTCTCCACCGATAGAAGGCGAACGCAAGTTGGAATGCTTGAAGCTGATGCTGCCACCAATCTCTCTGTGCAGATGGCAACCATGACATCTCTGCTGAAGACTATAGCCTTGAATAATCAAGGTGGATCAGTTGCTACGATGAACGTGATGAATGCAGTGAATCCGACAACATCTATAAGTTGCGTGCAATGTTGTGAGGGGCACTTGTATGACATGTGTCCTTACAACCCCTAGTCAGTCTGCTATGTTCAAAACAACCCCTATGGTAAGACGTCCAATCTATGTTGGAGAAACCACCTTAACTTCAGTTGGGGTCGAAATCAGCAACAAACGCAGGGGGTTGAGCAGCAACCGCAGAGAGGTAACCCTTCTGGTTTCAACCAAGGAAATCAAGGCCAGTATCATCAATTTCAGAGGAATCCGCAAGCGCCAACATCATCCTCATCGTCTTCCATGGAATCTCTTTGTTGTTGGATTTCTATTTTCGATTTAGATTGAGTTTCTTAGCTTGTTACACAAAAATAGATATGATAATTTCTGTACAAAGATGGGTCGAGAATGACTCAAGTATGATCATGATTAAGCAAGTTTTCCTATAAAAGCCCAAGTATAAGCTCTTATAGGTTTCCTGGTGAGTTCAGGGTCAAACGTAGAGATTTGTAATAACTAGGCATTGAGAATAGATGCATGACTATGCGGTGAACTATACATGTAATATGTGCATGAGTTGGTTGTATGTATCTAAAACTATACATAAAGAATGAATAAAATTTCCTACAACTAACAATGAGGTGGACGTGGCGATGGTTAGTCAAATGTCGTTTAATGTTAGATAGCATGTGTTGAGAATGAATGGAACCATGTGATAAAAGTAGAGTTAACGCATGAGCTAGTTATTACTTAAGCCTATCTAAGTATAAGTATATAAACTGAGTTTGTGAATCCATCTCTCGATGTTTCGACGCCACATTAATCTTATCTCTAAGACGCATGGTAAGTTCGCATTGGCAAAAGATGAACTACATCTTTACACCTCATCTAGTCTTGATAAATGCTAAAGATTAACCATCTACTCTCTCAAGCTAGACAGTCGTGCTTACTACATTTGTTTGTCAGATAAAGCTATGCAAGCTAATGATATGCATTAATCAGGATGTAACATACTTCATATTTCTTAAGAAAAACTTACTCTAGCATCTAACTCATTTAGTATTCAAACAACATGGTGTAAGATGTTTAATATGGAAATGGAAGATAATCGTCAATCAAACTCATATTAAGAAAATAAATCATTCTCTCGAATGTCATTAACAAAACATAAGTAAGAAGGAGGGAAATGGAGATAAAACAGAAATGGAAGATGTCAAGCCGTCATTGGCAACGTCTTGCTTCATGGAGGCTTGAGATGGTTGCTATCTGATACATAAAGTTCAAAGGGTGAAGGTTCTCTCACTCACTGGGAGACGATTCTGAAAGTTCTCAGAATCTTTCTCTCAGAAGAGCTCGAAATGGAGGCTGGTAATGGTGAGGGAGGATTAGTGCAGAGCTTTCGTCTCTTACACTCGTTTCTCTCTCTCTCTTTTTCTTCTCCCTTTTCTCCTCTTCTCGATTGGAGAAGCTTTGGGCTATTTATAGGCGTTAAAAAGTTGAAACTCATGATGACCTCACACATTTGCATTAAATTCCCTACCCCACTACGTAGTCTTTTCACATTGTCGGCCCATTGGTTCTGCCATGATCTGATAACGTCTTATCCTTTTGCATAATGACATGACAGCTTTTTCCCAGGCGTCCGTATCTACTTTTTCTCAGCCATGGTCTCAACGCATAGTCTCGATGCATGGGTTTCCAATTGTTCTCACAGCAGCTTCGTCTCTAGTACTTGGGTTATTGGTGCTTCTTTTCTTCTTAATCCTGCGTTAAGAACAGAAAAGCTCATAATTTTTCAGGTATTTTCTTTTGTAAATAGTGCCAACGCATGGTGATACATTTTACATAATTCAACTACCAAAATCATGCTTTTAGCTCTAAAGTTACTCTAATTAATTCAAATAGTGACTATAATAACTTGTATTTCTACAAGTTATCAATCTTTTACGATAATATATAAATAAAATTGATGCTAGGCTCAAGAATCAAGCCACCGCAATTAGGAACTTGGAAGTTCAAATAGGTCAAATTGCGAGTGAGCTCAAGAATCGAACGCAAGGAGTATTGCTAACTACAACTGAAATTCCAAGGGTGAACATAAAAGAACAATGTCAAGATGTGACATTGATACGTAGGAAAACTAATCCCACCGTTACGCAGGATCAGAGGACACAAGGAAACTCCCAACCTCTAAATGCTCTAACAACGAGTCAACTAACGCAGAGTAGTATACATAAAGTCGACCAACCATCATCTTCCACCGAGACACAAGAAGAGAAAAATAGAGAAAGGAGAGAAAAAGCAACGCAGGCAGAACCTGCGTTCGTATATAAAGATAACACTCCTGGACGCGTCTTGATTGACGTCCAAGAAGGAATATCAACGATCCGCGTGGGTGATCAACAGGTAAAATTTAATGTGTTCAACGCATCAAAAGATCCTGATGACTTTCATTCTTGTCAGATGATTGCAGATATCAATGAGAAGACAAGATCCACGAACGTATCTTTGAAAGATGAAGTCCTCAAAGACAACGAAGATGATGAAGAGGAAGAAATCAAGTTACTCTATGATCAAAAATTTGAGCAAACAGACCAGAGCAACAGATCCACGACAAAGATCAAGATGTTATTAGAAGAGCCTTCAACGCATGAGCTAGAAACCAAACCAACGCATCCCAAGTACACGAACTTGAGGGAGATCACACTGTAATTCATTGTCTCCTCTGCGTTGAACCCTGAACGCAAGGCTCCAATGACGCACACAAGCATAATAATTGAGCTTGCGTTTGAAGGTCCCTGCATTGCTGAACGCCTATTCTTCCAGGGACGCTTTCTTTTAGTATTTATTTTTCTTTCTTTGAATTCAGTTTTAGGAATAGTGTAAATTAAATAGCATGAAATTATGTGTCGAGCTTCCATGCAAATTATTTAATTTCACCGCATACTCTGACATTCATGACTGCGTCCAACGCATAATTGAATTGAGGACACTGCATTCACCAATCATGCGTTTGTCAATAAAATTCACTGCGTTTTAGAAAGAGCAATCAGAGGAACGTAAACGTCTTTTAAGTCTGTGTTTTCCCGAAAACACTCGAGTGCTTGATTTACGTCAGTCAGCCACCTATCACGCACGCTGGGTGTGAGGCTCAAGAAAATCTGCCTAGATCAGTGGGATATCAAATAATGAGTATCTGCATTTAATGTCGATTGCATCATTCACGCCTATATAAATGCAATTTGATTTCATAATTCGTACTATTTCCCCACTTTTCAAACTCGCCTGCGATTCAAATCTCCCAAAAGCTCTAAACATTGGGTTATGTCTAGTCCTTCCGACTCACAAAACCAAGACAATCTCGCTGGAGATTTTTCACCTGTATCTTCCTACAACACTCAATATTCAACTCCATCATCATCTTCATCTCTAAGTGCACCGCAACCTGCTCAAGAGGTATTTCCTAACCCTCGAGCTTCATTTTGACCTGTTTCTTTCCGACCTTCTTATACTCGACCTATGTGGCCTTTCGCTTCACTAGTCCGCCCTCGGCCACTGAACCATTTTTCCCCTGTCTTTCACCCATTCTTCCAACTAGCCACCGTTACTCCACCCAACTGTCCTCCAGTCGTCGTGGTAACATCTGACTCCGACGATTGTGTGGAAGTGCTCAACGTCCAGCCATTAAGCCAAATCTTCCCATTACCTTCCTCAAGCCCTACCAAGCGAGTGAAATCCTCCATTTCTAAACCATCAATGAAGAACTTCATAGAATTCTCAGCTGAGAATTTCGCTAAAGGAAACCAGAGGATAAGCGCAGAGAACTCAGAAGCTGCGCGACCTATTCCTAAAATGCAGGTTCGTGATGAAGCTAGCACACTGTATAGAAGAAGTGAAGTTTGCCGCAAAGACCAGCGAAATGTCTTCGGCGACATCCTCGAGAGGATTGCTCAAGAGGAAAGAGATGCAAAGGCGAGGGAGGATAACGAGGAGGTCAACCAGCCTTTGCCTTCATCTAGACAACCGAGCACAAGGGGGACTATTGAAGTCAAAGGGGGGGTAGAAAAGGAAGTGGTGGTGGAAGAAGGGAAATTGAACTCTGCACGTTCCCCGGACGAATCAGTTGCACACATTCTGAGCGTCCTGCGAGACCTATTTGAAGCATGCGTATTAGACACAAGAAGGGAGTCACCCTCGCCGATAAAAGACATCCAGAGTCAACTAGAGGAGACTCGGGAGGGTGAGGAAGAAGAAAGAAGAAATAAGGGGAGAGTGTCGCTTGCAGCAAGGAGAACGCAAGCGAGGCTATTGAAACGCAAGGGCTAGTCCCTGCGTTCATCAGTCCTGAGGAGAAGACCATGGACTCCAATGACGGACCAATCAAGCAGTATGTGGTGGCCAAAGAGGCCAAAAGAAAGAGGCTTGAGGATGAAGATGTGATACTGTTAATAAGAAAGAAATGCAAGGTATCATAAGAGTCGGAAGAAGCTGCCAATGATAAAGAGCTGAGAAACACAGAGCAAGGAGGCAGTCCTGAGTCACCAATCATGCTACTTTTTTTGATAGATTGGCAGAGAAGATGGCGAAAAATAGGGCTAAGTTGAGGAAAGAGCTCAAAGTCCTAATAAGAGGAGTAGAGGAAATTGCTAAGGACGCACTGTCCAGCAAAAAGGTACATAGGGTAGTGCGACCTGAAGAAGAAATAGAAACACATAGTCTTCCTGATCCTCAAATAGACAATGCAGCAGTGGCGTTTGAGGAGGAAATGAGGGAAGAGGAAAGAATAGAAAAGGCAGCTGAGAAGCTTGAGAGAGAGCTGCAAATAGAAGAAGATGAGGAGTTGGCTGCACGAATAAATGCCCAAGAAGAGAGGGAGGGCAAGAAGAATAAAACGAAAAGAAGTAGGCATCACTCGCCTACAAGAAAAGAACGCATCAGGGAGGATGTGAGAGAAGAGCAAGGTGTTAGCACCTTGAAGAAAAAGAAGAAGAAAGAAAAACAAAAGAAGGAGACAGTCACCCAACTCTAGCTTCCAAGCAGTTCTCAAGAGAAATGCAAGGGCAAGGGAAAAGTGACTGACGCTCCAACTAAACTGGCCAAGAGCAAGAAAAAGACAATAGATAAAATCCCTGCTAAGGCCAATGGGAAAGAAAAGGTGGCGGATGCTTCACCAAAGAAGAAGGATGGAAAGGAGATGTTCCCTGACATACTAATGGAGGTTGCGTTTTTCCCAGAGGAAGCCCCAATGCCACCATATATCATGGACATCATTGATCACGATGGATGGCAGAACTTCTGTGCCAGCTCATCTTGGATTCAACCTGCATTAGTCTAGAGTTTCTACAACAGACACATTGATGAAGAGGAAGATGTGGTGGTAGTTGAGGGAAGTGAAGTCCAATTCAACACAAGGGAAATCAATATCATATTTCAGTTGAGGGATGACCCAAACGCAGAGGGTAACAGGCTCATTGAATCGACAACGCCTAAATACATGCAAGACGCTCTGCGGGTGATGGCCAAGCCAAGGTCAAAATAGGACGTATCACCCACAGGCATCCGAACCTTGTCTGCCAGCAGCCTCCTGCCTGAGGCCAACCTGTAGGTGTACTTTTTTAAGAAGCAGCTATCCCGACAACACATGACAAAACAGTATCAAGGGATCGAGTGATGGCAGCATATTGCATTATGAGGTATCCATCTAGACGTCAGAAGCATAATAATAGCTCAAATTAGAGGCATTTTCTGTAAGCCAAAGGGGTAGCTATTTTTCCCTTGGCTCATTATGATCTTATGTGCTAATGCTGCCATCGGAAGTGATAAGGAAGTGTTAGACGCAGATTAGATGATGGAGGTGAATAGTGTTATCGCCAACAAAACTTTGCATTGGCTGATGAGAGGATCACAACATCAACCAGAGCCCACCAAGGCCACCAAAGGATCCCATCAGCCAACACAACCAGCTGAATCACTTCCAAAGCCGTCAAAGAGGAAAGAAAAGAGGAAGTCATCCAAACTAAAACGCAAGACTGTGGCAAAGCCTGATGCCACCATTAGAACTTCCCCTTCCTCAAGTCCTTTACCCCTACTCCCATTAACAGCCAGAGAGCCAACGCCTTCTCCACCTACCCCAGAAACGCAACCTCAACCATCCACTTTCCCATCAATCCAAACTTCTTCTTCTTCTTTCTTTTTCCAAAGAGTTGATGACTCACACTATGGGGATTTTGGTGTGATTATTATGCGTCCATCATCCCCTGCGTTTGACGAAACTTCATAATCTCTCGCCCTCAACCAACTCGTCCTCACCCACAACTGCAGCCTCAACCTCAAGAAGCCCAACTCGACCTCGATTGGGATACAGTGCAAGCATACATGCAACAATCAATTCTGCGTCCAGTGATGCACTGGATGAATATGCTAGCACACTGACAGACGGAACAGTTTCACTTTACATTGAATTATATTCATCAACTATTTTCGATTCAACTAAAAGTCCTTCCCCCTAAAATTTCTGAACGCCTACAACATACACTTGTCTTCCCAATGCCGCAACACCCTACACCTGAGCAGCAACGCGGACCTGATGAAGACAAGTTGGATAGTTAAAATTTGGGGGTGTAGTTAGAGTTGTATCTTGTTTATAGCTTTTCTTGCAATTATCTTCATCTCCAACTGTATGCGTTTGTGGGATAAGAAATTAATAGAATGAAAATTTCTTCGCCACATCGAATGTCTATTTACCTCTTTGCGTTTCCTCTTGTTTAATATCTTTTCGAGTACATTTAATTATTCCTAACTTTTATCTTTGCGTTGAAAAGTTAGTCACTATGATGCTAATCATGCTCACACTTGTTGCACACTCTTAAGTTAGATTACTTTCAATGCGTCTGCATACTATTCATTAGAAACGCAAACCTACTTTGCATGCATGCAAGCTGCCAATTCAAACCTCTTTGACGAAATTTTTCAACATAATCTTTGTTTACAATTTAAGCAATGAGGACCTTGCTACTTTCAAGTTTGGGGGTGGAAGAGGTTTGAACTGTCAAAGATAAAAATATGAAGAACTTATTTCTTAAAGAAATTAAAATAAAATAAAATAAAATTATAAAAAATTATTAAAAAAATTAATTTTTAAACGCAAAACTCCGCTCACAAGACTAATATAATTATTTTGTTAAGAGTTTAGTTGAAAACGACACTTGCTCGTAGTTGGCTGCCTTCATGCACCCCATAACTTGTATGTCAAAACGAAGGTGGGTAATTGGTATCAGCGACGCATAAATAAATAACAAACTCCAATGTCTAGTAAGAAAACAAACTTAGATAAGAGTTTAGTCGAGAAAGGCACTTGCTCGTAGTTGGTTGCCTCCATGCACCCCAAAGTTGGTATGTCAGAACGAAGGTGGGTAACCCTACTCGACGCATAGTCACCTAATACATAAATAATGAAACAAATGAAAGAAAAAGGAACTTTATATCTTCGTCTTTCCAGACTCAGTATTAAAAGAAGAAACAAAAATTTTGTGAATAATGAGTAAAGAAGATTGAAAAGAAAGCTTGTCGCATACAAATTAGACCCGTTTCTAAGAAAAGAATATAGAGGTAGAAAAGTAATGTAACTAACGGGTAGTTGATTGAGTATAGCATTCTGAGAGACTAGTCAATGCATTGAGAAAATTTTAGGGCTGATTAAAGTTTCTTAGATAGAAGTTATGCATGATGACAAGCATTTTTCTAAGTTTGGGGGTGTGATAACTTATAGAAATACAAGTTATTATTGTCTCTCTCTTAGAAAAATAGAGTTTAAATAGAGAATCATGCAGTAGTTAGTGTTAAATTCTATTGATAAATCTTCCTATGCGTTCTACTCTTGTAAATTGATGGAGATAATTGTTTTGAAGCTTTTTGAATCTAAAACGCATGCTTTAACACAGGACTATGCGTTGGCAACCCTTCAATGCAGGTTGATGCGTTAGCAACCCATGGATGCATTGGCATAATTGAACGCATGAACCTAAGTTATCCGTGGACGCATATCAAGAAGGCAGCGGAGAATCAGATAAGAATCTTTAGAGATTGTCGAGAGATTGATATGCGTGATATGCGACGAGAGTGGTGGATCGAAATTTAACCGAAAATCACGTGATTAGGCGAGATAGACGCAAGGCAAAAATTCAGCCTCCAATCATGCAGATTTGCCAGCGATTGCAACGCAACATCTATAAAAGGGCAGACCTGAAGATGAAAATGTTGTTCAACCTCTCGGAAGAATTCCTAAGTGATAGTAGAGTTCTCTCCAGAAGACAACCGGAGACAAATAGCTCGGAAGAAGAGTCTTCCCTCTGTCTGACCACTTCACAGCAGAATTCGCGCTACCAACCCGGTGAGCTCAAGGCGTTGAGAAGCCATTCCATGCTTTCTATCTCTTTCCTTACTTATGTTTTAGTCTATTAGCAAGGAATTGTATTTTCTAAAACAATTCTCCGTTCATCAATCTATGCATCTTCCGTGGCCATTCATTTCTCATCACTTTCCATTTTCTTTTTATCGTCCATGAGTAACTAACTCTCTCAAGGGTCACGGGTTGCGTTATCATATAAATAAGAACCGTAGAAGACTATTTAATCTTGTCAAATGTATTTTTAATCAAATGCTTATTTCCATCTAGCTAATCGATATAAGTAGTAATAATCAGACTGCTCGGTAGAGTAAGTAATTGTGGAACTCAGTTGACAAGGCTAAGAAGTGTTACCTAGACATAGGAATAACTTGGGTACTTAACCTCTCCTATGCATTATAGACATATAACGCATAGCGGTTGACAATCGAGAGAAGAGTCGATGGTATGAAATAGACCCAACTATGCGTTTCCGACTTTAGATGATAACCAATCACAGCCCTGCGTTTACCACTCACATAATTCAATTAGCTGACTTTGCTGTGTCGCATATCTCTCTATCAAACCACTTTAGCTTAGGTTTACTGCTTTCTTGTTAGTTAAACGCATCACTTCTCATCACCTTCTTTAAACGCATGACTCAAATAATCCAACTAATTATAGAATCTGCATAGTCCCTGTGTTCGACCACGAACTCACCGAGAAAACCTTCTTCTTTGGTTATACTTGGGTGAAGAATAGGAAAACTTGCAGATTAGTAACGCAGAGTATTAAGCATGTTAAACGCATAATAATAAGCTTAATAAAGATCCCACAACAAGTTTTTGGCGCCGTTGCCGGGGACTTTAGACTGTCAACAACGTCCTCAACAATGTTGTAAGGACAAACAAATGATCGATCGACCAAAAGCAAGGATATGATAGTTGGTTGCATCTTGCTACCATTGACCTTCCTAAACATGGATAAAAGCATTAAGTTAATGGAAGCTCCAAGATCACAAAGTGATTTAGTAATTGAATTATCGCCTAAATGACAAGGGATACAGAAACTCCCTGGATCTTTTAATTTTAGAGATAATTTTCTTTGTAGTGTCGTGCTACATTTCTCGGTTAGTGAAACCATTTCGTAATCTCCATACCTCTTCTTCTTGGCATACTTAGGCATTTATTCTCATGCCTTTGCAAAAGGAAGGTTAATTTTCCACTTTTTGAATATGTCTAAGAATTTAGAAAATTGAGCATCAATCTTTTTCTTTTGAAATCTTTGAGGAAAAGGTAAAGTGTTAGCGATAAAAGGAGGAGAGTTAGAAGCACTTCCTATATTGGTCTGTGATTTCTCCATTTCCTTAGATGCACTCTCCTTTTGTATTGGAGCATCCTCTGTGATGACTTTATCCTCTTCTTGTGAAAGCTCATCATCATCTACCATGATGTGGTTGTTCAACTCCTTGCCACTCCTTAGGGTTATGACATTGTATTCCTCCTTGGAGTTCTTCACCAGACAACTTGGAAATTTACCTTTTTGCATTGTGTGGAGAGATGTGGCCATTTGACTAAGTTGAACCTCCAAGTTTTGAATTGCCTTACCTTGGCTTTGAACGGTGTTTGCTATAGCTTGAACCAAATTCTCCAATGTGGTCATCCTCGATCTTGACTCTTTAACAAAATCAAGCATTATGTCCTCCAATGATGATGTCTTTGCATTCCCTGCTGCATTGAATCCTTGATGTGCTTGCAACACATTCTTGTTGTTGGCATATGAGAAATTCTCATGATTCCTCAAGTTGGGATGATAGTGAGTTGGGAGTTGTTGTTGACCTCGATATTGTCCTCTATCCACATAATTGGTCACTTCTAACTCACTTGGCTCTTATTGATTTGCCATGGCTGCAAGGGAAGGTATAGATGGTGGACTTGCTTGAGCTTGGTTTCCTTGAGACAATTTAGACAAAGCATTAGTGAGAGAAGCCAATTTAGCTTTTAGAGAGGTTACCTAATCCACCTCATACCGTCCGGTGGCTTTTGGGATGATTAGAGAAGACCGTTCACATGGCTAATTGTAAGATGTAATGGCCAAGTCTTCTAGTATGGTATAGGCCTCTTGAGCATGCTTGGAGAAAATTGAGCCTCTGGCAGTTGCATCTAGAATGGGTTTAGTTAAGTTTGACAATTCATTATAGAAGAGTTGAATTTGCAACCAATCTGGGTAGCCATGTTGAAGGCACCTTCTCAAGAGATCCTTATACCTTTCCCAAGCCTCATAAAGTTGCTCATCCTCAAGTTGGCGGAATGTTCCAATCTCCCTTCTTAGCCTTTGAGATCTAACCGATAGAAAATATTTGTTCAAGAAAGCTTGAGCAGAAATTTCCCATGTAATGATACTATCCGGAGGTATGGTTTCTGACCAATCCTTTGCTCGGTCTTGTAAAGAAAAAGGAAAAAGTCTTAGTTTAATAGCATCGTTAGAAACATCATTCATCTTTACCGTCCCGCATATCTCTAAGAAAGACCGTAAGTGCTTATGAGGATTCATTTGTCCTTCTTCTAAAAGCTAGCTCTCTAGCCATTTGAATCAACCCCGGTTTCAAGTCAAAGTTGTTGACATTGATGGACACATTCATAATGCCGGGTTGATTTACCGGTAATATCAGTTGAAAGTAGTCTGATTGCCTTTGGTATTTCCTCCGCCATCTTCATGGTGTGATTGTGTTAAGTCCTTAGATTTCTTCTATAAGTCATATCAATCTCAGGATCAAGAGGGAGGATGTTAGTATTATCACGAGGCATAAACCTACTAAATCATCAACCAAAATATTATACACCTCAAATTAAAAGCTATCAATTCTAATGAATATTAAGCAAATAAAACCGTTCTTTGGATCTCCAACAATGGCGCCAAAAACTTGATATACACTTTCCGTCTTTACCACAAGTATACGGGTCAAGTTATAATATAAAACGATTAAGTTCGAATATCATTCAACTGAGGATCCAATTGTGAAGGCTTAAGTTACTTAGCTATTCTAGTATTGAATCAATTTTATTTGAGGATTCGAATTCAAGTTGTGATTAAAAGAAAAACTAAAAAGCAAAGCAAGTAAACATGAAACACAAGAGTCAAAGAGATTTCTAGGGTAATGAATCCTTGTTTACTTCGTTATGCAATATTCTAGATTTCATGGATTTTATTGCAATTCATATGCTTAAGTTTCGAAACATAAATCCAAGTTATTTTCTTTTAAAAACAACCTTTTCTCATGCAACTTAATCGATTACTAATTTCTTGAAACCAATACAAATTACATGGCATTAAGAGTAGTCTTTAGCAACTTTCATTGTTAACCTAACTATTTTCATGATAGATTAATAACAATTCATTGTCATAAATCTAGTTAGAGATACAATTATCTCAACCATACATCTAATCTCACATTCAATCATGGTCATTCAACAAGAATTTAAGCACAATAACAATGAAAAGCATAATCATTACAACAAAACCATGAGTAGTCTACAATATCAACATAACTTTATAAACAATTCATGAATACCTTAAAACTAAAGAGTTCAGCCACCCATAGCTTTAAGCAACATGTTCACAACAATATAAGCAAAGAAAAAGTGTAAAGAAAAGGAAACTCTACTGAAAAGGAGCTCTTGATTGAGGAGGAGGAATCATTAAGATGTCCTTAGACTTCACGTCGGTAACTCAAACGACACCACAACTCTCTCTTGAACTCTTTTCTTTCTTCCTTGCAGCTAACTCACTCTTTGGACTCTCTAATGAATTTTCTCTAAATTTTCTTCTTGTTGTGTCTCTCGGTGTCTGTAGGGCTGCTGAAAACCCTTCAAAATTCTTTCCAAAAATGTAAATTTTTCAAATTAGGAAGGATGGCGTCACGCCACTATGCGTCATAATATCCTACCCTCAGCGCCGTCCTGCAACGCCACGTCGGTGCTGTTGCTCTGAGGTTGGATGCTGCTCTTCTGAAAAACTGCTGCGAGCTGCCCTATTTTTGGCAGTCTTGTGATTTTCTTCTCTTTTTTCGCTGGATTTTGGCTCCGTTTGGATCTTTTGGCTTTCAATTCTAGTTTTCTTTATTTTAACCTAAAACCACTAGCAAACAAGTGAAATCTAATATAAAAGCCCTTAATTTAAGATAATAAAAAACACTTTTCAAGCGCTTTTCAACACCAAACCCCCCATTTACTGCTCTAATTAGTTAATTAGCTTTATGAAAAACTCATACTAGTGCTTCCCTACGGATTGACCTGGACTTACCACTCTTGCTACGACATCGTAGTGCTCCTGGCCTCGCTTTCTTTATATCGTCTGTACTTTTACTTTGGCTCAATTTTTCTAACCTTTGTCTCATCTTACTCTGCAGCAACATGTCTCACCCTTGATGATATAACTACTCTAGCAGTATAACTTACCTCTAAAGTTTCATTCTTACCTTTCTGGCAACCCACGGCTTAGCAGATACTCATTTCCTCCATGTTGTACCCATACTATTCTCTCTTTTAACCCTAGCCTTTATATTGTATTTCTGACTACTCAGCTAGCACACACGACATAACTAATACAAACTGTTCTCTATGTGCACATAGACTTACCTCTGAGGACTCAAAAACTAGACTCGTCAGTCCTCTGACCATCCTACAAGAGATACTTCGATGTCCTTCAGTGTTGAGTTGCATATTAGTATCAATGCCTTCTCATAGTCCTTCAGAATTGAGTTTGTCATTCTCTTCTTAAGGTACAAGCATGATTGAACACATATATTCAATCATAACCTCAAGTAATACCTTGCTTGAGTACTAATTATTTTGAGTATCAATTATCTTTAAGACTACACTAACATGCTTATCAAATTCCCAACATAACAACAAAACATACTCAATGATACTAATAAAGTCATGCATCTTCTAACTAACCTTAGTATAAAGAACATAGAGGTTAGTCACTCACCTTTTCCTGAGAACTTTAGTTCTCAAATCTCTTTATCCTTGCTTAGCTACGTTCTTTCAACCCTTAGCTTGCTCTCTACCTCCTAAGCACGCCAACTAGGGTTTTGGCTTCTGAAAGTTGCCCACAAACAGCCTTAAATGCAATAGTTGGACACCTAGCCAATTCTAGAACGTATAGCTTGCCACTTAGATGCATGGACTACTCTTCATGGACGTAGGGTCAATACCTTGGAAGCATAGCAACTTCCAGAATGCAGAAGAACGCTCTGTTGGACGCAAAATAACTCCTTGGACGATACGACACCTTCCCTTGGACGTCCAGCTTCGCCTCATGGATGCATGGTCCTCCTCTTAGACACCAGGTAGCTTCTCTTTGCTCCCCAAACAACTTGGCAAATGCATGGTGATTCCCTCTACCTTGCCGACGAAGTTTCTTTCTCTCTCTCTACTTTCTCTTCATCTCAAACTCAAAGTGATGTCATTTTCTTAAACACTCAAGCCCTATTTATGGAAGTTGGATGACAAGTCTTGTCATCCAATCCTTTCCTCCAAGCTTGACACAGAACCCTGTTACATGTCTCCATCATGCCTTACCTTTGCATGCAAGACGACACCTCCATCTTATGATGTGTTCAACTCAAAATCCGCCATCTCCTACTTCCTCTCATACCCTTGGACGCATCCTCTAGCTTTCCGAGCCTTACCTATGCGTAACCTTGTTTAGAATCTTCACCTTGCGTTCCACTTGGCTTACACAATGCATTCCACATGTGATTTCTCTTCAACCATGCATTTCAACTTAGGTTTTCACTTGTAATTCCTTATATATGTGCCCAACCTAGCTAGCACCTTGTTGCTATTATTTTGTATGTGTAAATTGTCCTAACGCAAAGTGTTAAATGATGTGTTTATGCGTTCAACATATCATGTTTTGAGCATGCTATGCGTCTTACTACTATGCGTTGGTGGTCTTGTCAAGTTTTCCTATCCTTTACCCGAGTATAAGCAAAGGACTAGGTATTCTCGGTGAGTTTGAGGTCGAACACAGGGATTATATTGATTAAGTTTTCAATTGAATTTCATGCGTTGCAGTGGTAACCAATAAATAGTTCAGGAGTTGATTTTAATCTAAAGAAAGCGATTGTTTGTACACTAGACTAAAAATTGTGGAATATGGAAAGCATGCGACACAGCAAGTTCAGCTAAAGATGTGTGTGAATGGATAAAGAAAGGGTTCGGGTTGATTAACATCTAACATCGGACACACACAGTAGTATTCTATTTATACTTGCGACTCTTCTCCCGGTTGTCAGCTGTCTATAACGCATAGGAGAGTGTTAAGAACCAAGGTTATCCCCATAGACAGGCAATACTACTTGGCCCTTGTCAATTGAGTTCCACAATCACTTACCCTCTCGAGCAGTTTGATTATTACTACTTATATCGATTTGTCAGATGGACATAAGCATCGGATTAAGCTCGCAGTTGACAAGATAAAATAGTTACACTATGGTTCCTAGTTAGATGCTAACGCAACCCTAGACCCTTGAGTGATTAGTTACTCATGGTTTGAAGGTAAAAAGCGGAAAGTTTAGAAAAATGAGTAGACATGGAAGATAATTATATTGATGAAATGAAATACAACTTTAGATGAGCTTAATGTCTTGACACAAATCTAAAATCAAGATAGAATAATAAGAAAGAAAGCAGGGAAAGGCGTCAATGTCTTGAGTCGCCCGGATGGAAGCGTGAGGCTATGCTGTGAAGTGGTTCGGCGGAAGGAAGACTCTTCTCTCTCGAGCTATTGGTCTCCGGTTGAAGTCCGGAGAGGACTCTGCTGTCACTTATGGAGTTCGTCCGAGAATCAACAACCCTTTCTCATCTCGCGGAGCTGCCCCTTTATAAATGATACGTTCGCAATTAATGGCAAATCTGCTTGATTGGCGGCGAGATTGATACTATGCGTCCATCTCGCCTGATTGCGTGATTCTCAGGTCAATTAAGATCCACCACTTTGGCCACAAATCATGTTCGTCAATCATCGGTCAATCTCTCAAGAGTCTGCTTTGATTCTCAGCGCCTTGCATTAATGGTCGTCTATGCGTCCATGAATAGTTTGGCCGATGTCAACGCGACGTAGGTTGCTAACGCATAGTCTTGCGTTGAGTAGTTGTTAATGCATCTTCAGGTTGTTTGCGTTCCATTCAGATCATGCGTCCATGAAAGAACAGATTGCTAACTCGTCGTCCTGCGTTAAGACATCATCAACGCATCGTTTGCATTCCTGCGTTAAAACATGTGTTTTAGGCTCAAAAAGTAGTAAAATCATTTATCTTCATAGAAATACAAGAGTATAACGCAAAGGAAGATTTATTAATAAAAATCACATAAACTGCCGCATGCTTCTCTATTTAATCTCTATTTATCTAAGAGAAAGGCTATTATAACTTGTATTTCTACAAGTTATCACACCTTACTATCATGCATCCAAACCTCCTTTTCCTTATCCAATTTATCACATAACTTCATCATAGTTTCCTTTTGGTTCATCTATGCATCCATGATACCTTTCCCAAGCTTATGCATCCAACTTTCTGTTCCTACTCTTGTTTCCTTAGGCACACTCCCTTTGTTCCCAACATGAATCAACCAACACTTAGTCATTTTCTTTGAAGATCTAGGGTATGCATCTAACACACTAAAAAATACCTTGACTTAGCTAAAATCTTCTCCTTGCTAGCCTTCTCTGTATTTCCCCCTTGGCATGAGCAACTTGCCCTATTACTTTCTCTCTTAATCAAGACAAGTTGGTCCAATCCTAGTCAAAACCTTCCTCCAGCGTTCATCACCTTCCTCTTGCTCTTATCAACTAGTTAAAGTCATCCAATACTTAGCTAAAGTTTCCCCGAGGCATGGACTATGAGTAAACGTAAGTACGTAGTATTGATGTGGACTAAATTGTTTTCCCACTTGTAGATTGAAGGAAGAAGTGAAGGAAGCTGGAAATATTTTTAGTAAGTGAATTCGAAATTACTACGAGGTAAATTGAGTTTAGAAGTTACTTTATTTATTAATTAAAAAAATAAAAAAGAAAGAAAAGTAAACAAAATATGTATTTTAGAAATTAGAAGGAATAAAAGAAAGGAAAAAGGAAAACAATGATAGTGGGACATTGTCGGCTGAAATTTCTTAAGTGTATTAAGTATGATACCAACTGATTTTCTCTCATTTTCAAACCCATAACTGACCTAAACCATAGCTGCACATCGAAGGGAGGAAGAAGAAGGTGTTTAAGGCAAATTTGTCACACCCCCTCCCAAATTACTTACATAACCTGAAAGGAGATGTGAGGATAGCATACATCACCCCTCTTGGGACGCATACCATCCATTTCTACACACTGATCTTGTACTGTTTACAACTCATTCGTAAAGACCTTATACAAAACCATGTTTCTACTCCCAGTAAATACACAGTTGAGTCTACATGCCACCTATATAAGGTTTACATACAAGCAACACTTCAAAATAGGACAGATTTTTCTGGAAACTCGAAGCTTATGCAGGGCGAGTTGGAGTAGGCAATACACCTGGAACGTCCTTGCTACCTGGGAGGAAAAGAAAACATCGAGAGCGTGAGCTAAAAGCCCCGTGAGTGACTAATTTTGTAAAACCATCTTTTGTTCGAAAACAGGCATGTTAAAATCGTTATAACACTATATACGTAAACGTGATTTAAATAATCATTTCTGTAAAATCATAATTTTCAACAACGTAATCAAATCACATATGTTCATGCCAAAATGATCGTACATGAAAATCAGTTCGTTCTCAAAACTTTCCCTTAGTCAAGGCAGAGCGAGACTCAACGCACCCGACGTCGAAAACATTCTTAGTTGAGGCGGAGTAAAACTCAACGCACTCAACGTCGATAACAACCTTAGTTGCGGTGGAGCAAGACTCAACACACCCAACGTCACAACCTCTATGTGCACATAGGAATATCGCGGGTTGCCCAAGTACCTTCTACGAGTCCTTCAGTATTGGGTCCCAGGGAAACTCACATGCCTTCTCATGTCCTTCAGCATTGAGCCTCCTCTAAAACATTTTAGAAACCAGTATTTTACGTAAATAGTTCACATGAAAGTCTTTTATGAAAAATCAGATCAACATTTCACAACATGCCATTCAACATCTTATAGAAAACGAATAAAATATGCCTTGTGAACAATATCATCAAACATCATGCTTTTCAAGAAAACAATTCATCTCAAAGCCATATCTCATAAGAAAAACCAAACTAAACATTTTCAATAAAATTTCGTTTGCAAAGAAAGAAAAATGTCACTTACAACTTGTCCTTAGGCCCTGAGCGGATTATATGCCTTTTCGAGCTCTTCTTGGCCTGTAAATACACATTCCTCACGTTACGCTTTCCTTAAACTTCCTTTACATGATCGTTAAATGTGCAAACTTAAACTCTAATCATGATTCACCACCGAGACTCCCTTTCTTTTCTAAATAAACATAATAAGCGAGATTTTATGTCATTAGCAAGATTACCAACGAGATTTCACCTTACTAGCGAGATTACTAATGAAATTACATAACAGATACACAGCACTAGCGACACCAGAATAAGCGAGACTAGCAAGATTACCTGAGGAGTGACACCGAGCTAGAGTCAGTGAGATTTGTGAGACAAAACCTCCTTTGCACTACCAGAAATTTTGTATCAGTAACTTCCAGCTAAAAGTTTACATGTTTATATTCCATTTCAACTCAGACATCCTTCATAAAAGTTGTTTAAAATTGAGTTAACTTACAAACCTTAAAATTTTAGCCCAAAATTCAATCTCTTCAGCTCGATATTCACCAAACACCAAACCTGGTTCGAACTGTGCAACAGCAGATGAAGCTTCTGTTTCAGCTTCAGTTTTACCATGAAACCGTCCAAAACCTTGCACGAATTTGCCTTAGAACTCTTCTTCAACCTCTCCACGACGTGCAGCTGAAAGATAGCATAGAAATGAGTTTGGAAATGAAGAAAAATAAGTCGGCAAAATTTTCCTTTCAATAAAAAGCTATAACCGACTCTCCCATCCTTATCTTCTCTTCTTTCTTTTTCTTTTTTCTTCTCTTTTCTTTTTTCTAATTTCCCTTTTTTTTTTTGTCTTCTTTCCCTTTTTGTTTCCTCTTCCTTCTTTCCTTTTTTTTTTTTTAATTTACAATATGAGATTATTAATACTAATTCGCTTAAAGCTTTTGAACGTGCTTACAAATTAGGTGCTTACAAAATTGGTGTAGAACTTCTGTCGAATTTGTGGAGCAATTGAGTTGGAACTGAAGGCTTGTTTGCTGTTATATGGTTCGAGCAAAGTTTGGTGTTTGTGTTGGACTGGTATGGCAACCCTAGAGGAGGGGTGAATAAGGTTGGTTTAATTAAACTTATTTCTAAATATGCTCAAATTAAACTAATTGAATTAAATTAATAAAAACATTAATTGATGCTAAATATCAAGATTGATAAAAATATATAAAACACAAGATTCAATCAATCTCAACAAACAAGGATAGTAATCTATAACATGCTATTAAAAATTGAATGCAAAATTAATTGAGAAAGTGTTGGAGAAGAAGACACCGTAATTTTTATAGTGTTTTGGTCAAACTCAACCTATATCCACTTTCCCAAGCGCCTCCTGGGATTTCGATTAAAAAAATCTCCTTTGACTGTTTCCACGGATGAGAGCCGAACCACTACCTTGCTCCTTTTTTCGAGTTCAAGTGGGTGAAAAGCTCTCTAAAAAGAGTAGATGTACAAATTTGAACTCACAATACTCAATCCTCACAATACAATGAAAGTATCTCTCTAGAATAAGATGAAAAGAAATAAATTTGAAAGCTTGGAGAGAGAGCAACAATGGTGGCCTTTTTCAATTTTTAAGGATTGTAAAGTTGTAAAAGTTGGAAAAACTTTTTTGAGAAGGTGAAGTATTTAAAAAGAAATGAAAGTGGGTGAAAACCAAATTAATTTGGACCATTAGATCTTTGTAAAAGAAAATTGAATGGTGGAGATTCAAACTCAACTAGCCGTTAAACACAAACATATAATAATATTAAATTAATCTTTTTAAAAAAGCAACTAGCCGTTAGACACAAACATATATAATAATATTAAATTCATCTTCTTTTTTAATTCATTTGCTTTTTAAATTCATTTTCTTTTTAACATCAATCCGAAAATAAAAAACCTACCAATTGTCACTTCTCCATTGCTCCAAGTGACACCTTTCCATTAAGCTTGTTTCGGTCATATCTTCTTTGTTTGAACTCCAATTTGAGTGATTCAAATTGCATTGGAACCGTTCTTCCAAGCTCCACAAAATAGACACTTCATCATACTCAAATGGTTAATAAATAAAATTAGGTTTGTTATCATCAAAACACTAATTAATCAATCCATTAAAATTAATTAATTTGAGATTAAGGACCAAAAAGCCAATAGTTTGGTGGATAATGAGCTGAAGAGACCAAGTTTGAAGCTGAAAATTTGAGGTTAGTAAGTTATCTCAATTTTTAACAGCTTTTGTGAAGGATAGTTGAGCTGAATATGAAGGGAAATAGGTTTAGTTTTAGGTGGAAGTAACTGATACAGATTCCTCTAGTGATCTAGAGCAGGGTGAAGTAAATTGAGAATATCTGTCACACAAAGAGAAGTTTGTCTCTAAAATTTTGAGGTAAGTTAGAAAACACATTTCTCTACAGGTTTGTAGAAGGAAAGAAAATCTAAATCAGGCTAGAAATGCAAGTTGTAACAGTTAGAAGTGCGAGCAGTGGCAAAGACAGTAGCAAAAGGAGGTAAGTCTCGCTGGAGAATTGGACGACAGTGGGAGTGTGAAGGAGCTAGAGCGAGACAAATCTCGCTGGTCTTGCTGGTCGATTCTGTCTCACAAATCAGGCTGGTCTCACTGCTCTCGTTGGTCTCGCTAGTCCACAGTCTCGCTGGTATATGTATTTTGCTTGAATTTGTTGGTTTAGTCTCGCTAATGGCTTGAATCTCATTCATTAGTGAACTTTTTTATGAAATATAGCCTTAGTTGAGAATTTCTTTGTGGAATATAGTCTTGGTGATAGTTTTCTTTATATAGTAGGGTCTCGGTGGTCAATAATCTGAATGTCTAAGGCTTGTTTCCTATGTAAAAGGAATTTTGAGGAAATATAACAAAGGAAGATGTACTATTTCAGGCCGAGAGGAGCTAGAAAAGGTTTATAATCCTTTAAGGGCCAGGGATAAGTAGTGAGTGACAATTTTATTCCAAGTAAGCATACTTTATACAAAGTTTTCATGCTATTTACCGTTGCTTGGAACTATGTTCTTTATGCTTTTCACGGGTTTTAAATATTCTATGATGACTATTTGCTTTAAGGAAGCATGTGTTTCCATGTAAATGTATATTATGGTTTTGCATTGGAAATATTCGAACCATGCTAGTTGTTAACTGAGTTTTATGAAAGGCATGCTATATATTAATCTATGATTTTATGGAAGCATGATGATTGTTAAGGAACTTGTGAAAGTCTGAGATGTTACAAACTCGTGAATTTTTATTATGTCATTTTCAAAGCATGTTGCTTTTGAATTATGTTATAAAATAAAGGCTCCAAATGTTAAAGGACTCAGAGAAGGCATGTGGATAACCGGGATATAGAATGGTTCTCAATGCTGAAGGACTTAGAAAAGGCATGTGGGTAACCTAAGTATAGAGATAGCCCCAATGCTGAAGCCTCAGAGAAGGCATGTGGGTGGCCTAAATCTCGTATATGGGACCCGGTATTGAAGAACTTGAGAAGGTATTCTGGAAATCCAGGATATGATATCTATGTGCACATTGATGAATAAATGAGCATGCAGCAGAAGTTAATTTGATCAATTTTCACTCTAAGATACTCAATTTAGAGGATTAAACATGCAATTAAAAAGAAAAACCAAAGTTTCAAGAACATTTACCCTCGAAGCTCCAAATTCTCCATCAATTCTTGATGACTTTCAGCACCACTTGTTTGTAGACCAACAAGAGCCTTCTCTACTATTCTCTAGGCTTAGATTGGATAGTGGGATCCAAAATTTGTGGTGAATTTTAGAAGGAATGAAGGTTGGGAAGAAGATGAACAATGGATGAAATTTTGCAAAATTAACCCTTAATTTCACAAAATTCTTAAAAAACTTTTTTATGTCAAAATCATCTCTATTTATTAAAAGAATAACATGCAATCCAATTGCATCAAAATTTAACAACACAAAATGGTTAATTTGTTGGTTAATTGTGAAGAAGACAACCAAGCTTCTAGCTTAGTTAGTGGGAAAATTCAATCTTCAAAAATCAATTTTCAATGAATTTCCAAAAGTTGAATTAAAATTGATTTTTAATTTAAAAAATAATTAAATAATTAAATAATTAAATAATAATTTAATATTCAATTAATTAAATATTATTTTAATATTAGATAATAAAATAATAATATTTTTTTTTCACTTGTCTCGATTTTTCTAAAAACCCAATATGATTCCCTATTCATATGATTAATAATTTAATCATATTTATGTATTATAATTAACTCTATTTGTCCGTTTAATTCACAATTAAACGTCAATATATTGTATATATCTGACTTTCATTCCTTAAGCCAAGATTTGAACAGTTCAAACTTATTCATCACACTATCTAAGATTTTAGTCCATTTATGAGCTAGTAGAGGGACCTAATGGACCTACAGATCATGAGCTCTAATGATCCAAGAGTAACCGGCAAAACTCTTTAACCCAATTAACCATCATTCGTTAACTAACGGGACATTCCATTAAAGCCCGTAGCTGCACTCTCCTCACTGTAAAGATATTTGTGTCCATTTGATATAACCGTCATCAATAAGTCAATCATTCACTCAAATACCGATTTAACTCTAAGTTACATCTTTTCTCCTTAAGTACCACTATCCCTCTAATGAACAATTGATTTACGTTCTAATCACTAAATCCATTCCCTATCGGGCTAGTAAGAGGATGGGGCCCGTTGTTTAGGTATTGGGAACAACACTTAAGAGAAAAACCTCTCTACTATCCCTAAGTTGGGTAGGAGTGAATTCCGTCGTGCAAATTCTATGTCCCCAGCTATCCACTCGGTCTTATCCTTAAAATAAGAGGAATGTTGAGCAGCGCTATTGAACTTACTCTTACCTATGCAGATCAAGGGATAATTCTGAATAAATAGGAGTTCATAGATAGCTCAAGATTTAGATTAAGTTATCTAGGTCATCGATAAGTCAAATTAATTAGTGTCAATCGTAAACAATATTAATACGTAACAATGATTATTTTAGGCCCAGTCTTACACAATCTCATTATGTAGAATACCCCTGCTCACATGTCTCTACATGAACAAATTAGGATCACTTCATTTATGACACCTTACAACATTTGTAACAATCATGAAGTGTGCCGTATTTAGTAGTATCTCCAGGAAGAGATACCCAACCTGATCCATGTACTACAGACTATTTAGGTTACTTACTCGAACTTGATCCTGTTTATGTCTCCACATCAAGTCCAAGTACTCATGATAATAGCCAATGGTTCATAGTTTAATTGGATTTATAGTTAATTGATAACTAATTCACTTGAATAACTTCATATGTACTAAAATTTATTTACAAAAACTACGAGTTTTTAGGACATACAACTGAACAAACGCCCACTTGAACTAAAACTCCTAGTGGGTTACAACAAAGTTGAGTACAGTAAGAGAAATCTAAGTACAATAAACTAGGGTATCCCATACCCACAATTTCTCCCACTTGCCCTATTTATTCTATTCGTAGTTTTACTCTTCAAGTGGCCTTCAAAAACAGTAGCCGGAAGGGCCTTTGTAAATGGATCAACAATGTTGTGCTCGATGCTATTTGTCTCACAATAACGTCTCCTCTCTGCACAATTTCTCTGATGAGATGGTATTTTCACTCAATATGCTTTTGCACTTATGGCTTCTTGGTTCTTTGAAGTTCGCTACTGCCCCACTGTTATCACAATGTAAAGTGATTAGCAGATGCATGTCTGGAACAACTTCCAGATCATTCAAGAACTTCCTAAGCCATACTGCTTCTTTGACTGCCTCGCATGCAACAACATATTTCGCTTCCATTATGGAGTCGGCAATGCAGCTCTGCTTAATACTTCTCCACACTACTGCTCCTCTGTTAAGAATGAATATCGATCCTGAAGTAGATCTGCTTGAGTCTATATTGGTTTGAAAATCGGAATCAGTGTATCCGGTAAGGATCAGATCCTTATTTCCATACACAAGTATGTAGTTCTTCGTTCTCCTTAGATACTTGAGAATATTCTTAACGGCAGTCCAATGTGCAAACCCGGGATTGGACTGATACTTACAGACAATTCCTACTGCAAAACATATGTCTGGTCATGTACATAGCATTGCATACATCAGACTCCCGACAGTTGATACGTATGGAACTCGTCTCATATCCTCAACCTCTTGAGGTGTTTTAGGACATTGTTCCTTTGACAAATGTATTCCATACCTGAAAGGTAGAAGACCTCTCTTGGAATCTTGCATCTTAAACCTAGACAACACTTTGTCTATATAAGATGCTTGAGACATAGCTACCGCTCTGTTCTTCCAGTTTCAAACTATTTAGATCCTGAGAACATATTGACCTTCCCCATATCTTTCATTTGAAATTGAGTTGCTAGCCAATTCTTAATGTCAGTAAGGTATTCTACATTGTTCCCAATAAGTAAGATATCATCTACATATAGAACAACAAATGCTACAATGGAGTTGATGATCCTTTTGTATACACAAGGTTCATCAACGTTTTGTTCAAAACCATAAGATTTGACTGCAGTATCAAATCTCATATTCCAGGATCTGGATGCTTGCTTTAATCCATAAATGGATCTATTCAGCTTACAAACTTTTTGCTCTTGACCCTGTTCTATGAACCATGTAGATATTCTCTTCAAGATTGCCATTTAGGAAGGCAGTCTTGACATCAATTTGCCAAATTTCATAATTATAAAAAGTGGCAATGGATAAGAGTATCCTTATTGATTTCATAATTCTACCCCTTCCACCTGGGTATAACCCTTTGCTACTAACCGGGCTTTGTAGGTCTGTACCTTCCCCATATGGTCTTGTTTACGTTTGTAAATCCATTTACAACCGATAGGTTTTACCTCATCAGGTTGATCTATAAGTTTCCAGACTGAATTGAAGTACATAAACTCCATTTCGAGGTCCCTGGCTTTGACTCACTAATCTCAATCAACATCATTCATTCCTTGTTTATAGGTCAACAGATCCTCTAAGCCATCATCAGGTATGGTGACTTTGGTTTCAGCTAAACCTATATAGCGGTCGGGCTATCTAACAATCCTCCTACTACGTCGAGGCTCTCTCAACTCTTGAGATGGATGTGACGGACTAGATGTGCTTGGTTTATTAACAACTCTTGTTGATTGGCCAGCTTTATCAGCAACTTTAGTTGATCTATCTGTAGCATCTTTTGAAATCTCTTCCAATACTAGTTTACGTGGTTTATGATCACGTATGTGGTCTTTCTCTAGGAATGTGGCATTTGTCGATACAATTACCTTTTCATCTTGAAGATCATAAAATAGACCACCTCTCATTTCTTTTAGGTATCCTATAAATAGGCATAATTTTGAACGACGTTCCAATTTTTTACGATTTTGCACCAACACGTGTGCTGGGCAACCCCAAATCCAAAAATGACGTAAACTAGCTTTATGCCCTGCCTATAACTGATAGGGTGTTTCTGAAACACTCTTAGAGGGAACATTATTTAAAATATAAACCACGGTCTCCAATGCGAATCCCCAAAACGAGTTAGGCAACAATGCGTAACTCATCATCAAATGAACCATGTCCAACAAGGTTTTGCTTCTCCTTTCAGATACTCCGTTCTGCTGTGGCGTACTAGGGGCAAAGAGTTGAGACTTAATTCCATGTTCTATGATATAATCTTGGAATTTTAAGTCCATTACTCTCCACCTTGATCAGATCGAAGTATTTTAATAGTTTTACCTAATTGGTTCTCAACCTCGGTCTTAAATTCCTTGAACTTTTCAAGGGTTTCAAATTTATGATGCGTTAGGTAAATATAACCGTACCTTGAATAATCATCAATAAAGTTGATGAAATATTCATACCCTCCTTGAGCCCTTACATTCATTGGTCCACAAAGGTCCGACTGCCTAGTTCTAAGGGTTCTTTGGCTCGAAGACCTTTTCCAGTAAAAGATCTCTTTGTCATTTTTCCCTCGAGACAAGATTCACATGGTGGTAGAGAGTCATCTTCTAACTTGCTTAGAAGTCCACTCTTGAACAATCTCTTAATCCTATTGAGATTAATGTGGCCAAGTCTTAAGTGCCAAAGATAGGTACTTTGAGAAATGCGTTGCCATTTTGTTTGAGTTTTGGCTGTTTTAAATATTTCTGTATTGTAAATAGCCTTAACTCTGGTTGGTTTTAACTTATATAAATTATTATTTGAGTTTGTAGAACAAATTTGTACACCTCTTTTAGTAATGAACGCCTCAGTAATTTCAAAAGAAACTTTGTACATATGTTCAATCAAACAAAATATAGATATTAAATTCCTCTTGCAAGAGGGTACATACAGAACATTTTCTAAGTATATATATCTATTTCCAAAAAATAACTTTTCATGTCCTACTACCAAAGCTGAGATGAGCTCCCCTGATCCAACTCGGAGAGTTACCTCACCATCTTCTAGTTGTTTCCAGGAACTAGTTTCCTGGAAAGAAGAATAAACATGATTAGTGGCTCCTGAATCTAGTATCCAAGTAGAATCATTATTCTCCACTATGCACGTTTCTAGAACCAGTAAATCATATTTACCTTAATTCTCTTTTTCAGCCTTGTTATCGGTAAGGCACTTTGGACAGTTCCTTTTCTAATGCCAATCACCATTGCAGTAACAACATTTTCCTTTTTCTACAATAGGCCTTTTTGATAAGCATTTGAAAAGTGCTTTTTGTTCTCTCAAATTATCTGTTCTCTCAAATTAAGGGAGTTTATATTAGATCTCACTTGTTTGCTAGTGGTTTTCAAGTTAAAATGAGAAAAATTAGAAGAAAAGGCCAAAAGATCAAAACCAAGCAGGAATACGGTTAAAACAAGAAGAAAATCTCGGCAAAAATTGAGGCAGTGTCGCGGCGCTAAAACCCGAGAGTAGGGTCTGTGCAACACAGTCACAAAACCGCCACACTCTCCAACAGCGCCGCGGCGCTCTCTTTCCTTAAATGGCAGTGCCGCTACACTATAGACTAACATTGTGGCGCCAGTTTCCATATTTGAAAAAAAATGTGTTTTTGGAAAGTTTTATTGGGGGAAATACTATATAAATTTGGGGGTTTCCAGCATCCCTAATAATCATTGAAGGCACAAAATTACAAACCTAAAGAGCCACAATAAGGAGAGAATTGAGTGAGAGTTCATAAAAGAGTTCAAAGAGTGAGTTAGTTGGAAGGAAGAGGAACAGAGTTCAAGATAGGTTTGGTGCCATTCGAATTAGACGTAAGAGCCAAGGAGATTGATAAGCACTTAAAAAGTGCTTTCTATTCTCTCAAATTAAGGGAATTTATATTAGATTTCACTTGTTTGCTAGTGGTTTTCAGGTTAAAATGAGGAAAATTAGAAGAAAAGATTAAAAGATCAAAACTGAGCAAGAATACCGCGAAAAAGAGCTAAAAAACTCAAAATGGCAAAAATTGGGGCAGCGCCGCGGCGCCTGGACGGCTCTGCCACGACGCTAAAACCCGAGAGCAACCTTGTCTGAACGCAGCCCTAGCGCCGCGATGCTCTCCAACAGCATCACGATGCCATCCCAAAATTTTCAATAGCGCCATGGCGCTATAGGCCAGCGTCGCGGCGCCAGTTTTCCTTAAATGAAAATTGTTATTTTTGGTAAGTTTTTGGGCTGCCAAACTCTATAAATTTGGGGGTTTCCAGCAACCCTAGGCATCAAATTAAATCAAAGAGGAATCAACCTTCAATTTACAGACCTAAAGAGGCACAAAAAGGAGAGAATTGAGTGAGAGTTCAAAGAGTGAGTTAGTTGCAAGGAAGAGGAAAAGAGTTCAAGATAGTCGTGGTGCCCTTCGAATTCCGACGTGAGAGCCAAGGAGATCGTGACGGTGCTACCTCAATCAAGAGCCTCTTTTCAGTAGAGTTTTCCTTCTTTACACTCTTTCTTTGTTTACTTTGCTTAAACATGTTGCTTCAAGCTATGAGTGGTTAAACTTTTTAGTTTTAGGGTTTTGATGATTTGTTTATGAATTTATGTTGATCTTGTAGACTTTCATGGTTTTGTTGGAATGATTATGCTTTTCATTGTTATTGTGTTTAATTCTTGTGGATTAGCCATCTTCACATGTTAGGTTAGATGTATGATTGAGAGATTGTATGTTTAACTTGATCTATAACAATGAATTGTTGTTAATCTATCACGAGAGTAGTTAGGTTGACAAAAAAAGTTGCTAGCGTCTATTTTTAATGCCATGTAATTTTGTATTGATTTTAAGAGATTAATAATCAATCAATGAGAAAGGGTTGTTTTTTAGAGAAAATAACTTGGAATTAAGTTTCTAGACTTAGGCATATGAATGACAATAAAATCCATGAAATCTATAATATTGCATGATGAAATAAACAATGATTCATTACCTTAAAACTCTTATTGACTCTTGTGTTTCTCACTTTAATACTTTCCTTATTTGATTTATATTTTTCGTAACTCATAATTTTCAATTTCAATCCTCAAATAAAATTGATTCAACTCTAGAATAGCTAAGTAACTTAAACCTTCAACATTTGGATCTCTAGTGGAACAATATTCGGACTTAACCGTCTTATATTGTAACTTGACCCGTACACTTGCGGTTAACACTAAAAGTGCGCATCAGAGATCGTGACGGTGCTACCTCAATCAAGAGCCTCTTTTCAGTAAAGTTTCCTTTTCTTTACACTCTTTCTTTGTTTATTTTGTTTAAATATGTTGCTTCAAGCTATGAGTGGCTAAACTCTTCAGTTTTAGGGTCTTGATGATTTGTTTATGAATTCATGTTGATATTGTAGACTTTCATGGTTTTGTTGGAATGGTTATGCTTTTCATTGTTATTCTATTAAATTCTTGTGGAATGGCCATCTTTACATGTTAGGTTAGATGTATGATTGAGAGATTGTATGTTTAACTTGATTCATAACAATGAATTGTTGTTAATCTATCACGAGAGTAGTTAGGTTGACAATAAAAGTTGCTAAAACTTTTCTTAATGCCATGTAATTTGTATTGGTTTCAAGAGATTAGTAATCAATTGAGTTGCATGAGAAAGGGTTGTTTTTTAGAGAAAATAACTTGGAATTAAGTTTCTAGACTTAGGCAGATGAATTACAATAAAATTCATGAAATCTATAATATTGCATGATGAAATAAACAAGGATTCATTAACTTAGAACTCTTTTTGACTCCTGTGTTTCTCACTTTATTACTTTCCTTATTTGGTTTGTATTTTCCTTAACTCAGAATATTAATTCCAATCATGAAATAAAATTGATTCAACTCTAGAATAGCTAAGTAACTTAAACCTTTACAATTGGATCTCCAGTGGAACTATATTCGGACTTCACCATCTTATATTATAACTTGACCGTACACTTGCGGTTAACACTTAAAGTGTGCATCACTTTTGCCTTTTGCAGCAGTAGTAGGAGGTGTTTTCCCTTTCCCTTTGCCTTTCTTCTTCCGAATTCCTTTATTCTTTGGAAGATTTTGGACAGATTTATTTCCAGAGGTGGATCCCTTTTTGAATCTCCTCTTTGAGGTAATCTCCAGAGGTGGATCCCTCTTTGAATCTCCTCTTTGAGGTAGTAACAACATTTGCCTCTACCTCAGAACCTTTATTTTTCAATAACGATTGGTAAATCTATAACTCATTGAGAAAAGTGGTAAGATTATAATCTATTTTGTTCATCGTGGGGTTAGTTCTGAATTGGAAAAAGCTTTTCGGAAAAGACTCCACGATGAACCCTACTTGGCTCTTCTCGTTCATGACAGTCCTGTTTACTTCCACGACATTGAAGTTGACCATCATGTCCAGAACATGTTCCCTAACATTCGTTTCTTCTTCCATCTGGCAATTGTAAACATATTTGATAGCATCATGCATAGCCGAGAAGGACGGTTGTCCAAACAGGGCTTGCAGTAAGTCCATGATGTCCTTAGCGGTGACCATTTTTTCATGCGTTTTGGATAGTATATCTAATATACTTGCCAAAATATAGATTTTGGCTTTTTCATTAGCCTTAGTCCATCTGTCATGAGCGTCCCGAATAATTCGGTTCACGTTCTAAGTAGGGATTGAAGGACATTCCTTCGCTAAAACAAACCTCAAATCATCGATAACTAGTATTGTATTTAAATTAGATTTCCAACTTCCATAGTTATCGCCGTTAAGTTTCTTGGAAGCTAGTAGTTAAACTATAGATGTACTCATTGCTGGAAAAAAATTGAACAAGTTTAATTAGTGAATGTACTCTAAATTTTAATCCAATTTATTTAGCAAGTAATAATGTACCCATATTTCATTATCTATTTTTCAACGATACTTCTGTGAGTCAGAACGGCCCCTACCAAAGGGTAGTCGACCATTCCTTTACTGAATCAAGATACTCTTGACTAAATACTAATACCAAAATAACTCTTATTCTTATTGTATTTAGCTACCGTTTCTTTGGTCAAGAACTTTACTAACACTTAGTAAGTCTTGTAAGTGTATACCCTCCATTTTCGAATTACAAAGATCAGAATCAATTGCTTGAAAACGAACCTAAGTAACTTTATCCATTTTTGGAGGTCACGGAATTCCGAATCCGATGTTACAAACCCTTCGAAGGGATAGGCGCCTATAAACGCCAAGGAGGTGCAACATAGAAATCTCACGGTGTGACCTAATGGAAAAGATCGTAGGACGTGTTGACACACACCCTTCACCCATTTACTATGAACTACTTCCCCTATTCACCTTGTTATTGACTTATGCAAACACTTTCCCATGGGAGGTTGCCCAAATAGCAACTCGAAGCCAAGCATGGGATCTTATGTTGTAAACTCTTGGGGACGTGAGAGCTAATGATAATGTATCGTATACATTATTAATCTCCCACTGAAGTTATAATTTAATTGGATATTTACTTGGTTATAATCCGGCTAATATAACACAACCTAAGGCTAGGTGAACAATCCAAATATAACGTTTGTACTGGTTTGTTTTAACCTATGATGTCAAAGTGATTTAAACCATTTTAACTGACCTTACACTGCTCTCGCATGCTCATAAAATCGGGTTAACTCAACTCAGATGCCAACTCGATCCCAAGGTAGGAGGTGTACCGTAAACCGTCGACTAAAATACCTCCAGCCTTAGACAGGATTTTGTTGGGTGGGTTTTGTAAACACAATTTTACAAGATATCGACCTAATTTTAACTACTAAACGAGGTTAATTTGAGTTGCATCGGTTTTACCCTAGGTGAGCATGCAATTATCATTGTTATTGATTTTAAAATTCTAATTTATTTATAACAATTATAAAATAAACAATTCGAAAAACCATAACATACATATAGATTTCATCAATTAATATAACTAATTATATTAACACTCATGAAATTAAAATAATCATGCATACTACACATTATAACATTTATAACATACTGAAACATGCTTATCCTATGGTGGGGATTTAAATTTATATGTCATATTATATGCACAAATAAATTTAAATTAATTAAACATACATTCATAATGCATAAATAATTAAAACACACTAAATTGGGCCAATTTGGGCATTTTTTGCAAGCAAAAAACTAACTTATTACAATAATAATTTAAAAAACTGCTCAAACAAGTCCCGAACACTTCGAACCAGCTTGAACCGACTTGAAACACCTTAAAAACGGGCTGAACCGGCTGAAATAGGGTTGAACCGGTCAAAATTTGACTGAACCAGTCAAAGTTGGACCGGTCAACTTCATCTTCTTCCTCTTCCCGTGTGTTCAACCAAAAGAAGGAAAAAAAAAAAAAAACTACTGCTGTATTTTCCTTCTTCATGAACACTCCTCGGTTTTCTTCTAAATTCGGCCAAATTACAGCTTGATAAATCCTAAAAAAATTACAGACTCTTCCCAACTCATTAATGAGCAAAACGTTCAAATTAATTACAACAATTAACCACATTGAAGGGTAAAAAAAATGCCAAAACCAGAAAAATCAATTTAGCTCTCGTAAACATTCATCTCATGAATTAAGCCCCACCAAAGCAAATTGAGTGAAATAAATTAGCTCTGATACCAATTGATTGATAAATGAGCATGCAGCGGAAGTTAATTTGATCAATTTTTACTCTAAGATGCTCAATTTAGAGGATTAAACATGCAATTAAAAAGAAAAACAAAAGTATCAAGAACACTTTCCCTTGAAGTTCCAAATTTTCCTTCAATTCTTGATAAATTTCAGCATCACCTGGTTGTAGACCACCACAAGAGTCTTCTCTACTATTCTCTAGGCTTAGATTGGATGGTGGGATCCAAAACTTGTGGTGAATTTTAGAAGGAATGAAGGTTGGGAAGAAGATGAACAATGGATGGAATTTTGCAAAATTAACCCTTAATTTCACAAAATCTTAAAAAACTTTTTTATGTCAAAATCATCTCCATTTATTAAAGAATAATATGCAATCCAATTGCATTAAAATTTGACGACACAAAATGGTTAATTTGTTGGTTAATTGTGAAGAAGACAACCAAGCTCCTAGCTTAGTTAGTGGGAAAATCCAATCTTCAAAAATCAATTTTAAAACCATTTGATTTCCAAAAATTGAATTAAAATTGATTTTTAATTTCAAAACAATAACTAAATAATTAAATATTATTTTAATATTAATTAATAAAATAATATTTTTTTCACTTGTCCCGATTTTTCTAGAAAATCGATATGAATCCCTATTCATATGCTTAGTATTTTAATCATATTTAAGTATTATAATTAACTCTATTTGTCTGTTTAATTCGTAATTAAACGTCGATATATTGTATATATTTGACTTTCATTCCTTAAGCCAAGATTTGAACGGTTCAAACTTATTCACCACACTATCTAAGATTTTAGTTCATTTATGAGCTAGTAGAGAGACCTAATGGACCTAAAGATCATGAGTTCCAATGATTCGTTAACTAACGGGACACTCCACTAAAGCCCGTAGCTGCAGTCTCCTCACTGTAGATATATTTGTGTCCATTTGATATAATCGTCATCAATAAGTCAATCATTCACAAGTCGTTCAGAACTTCAGCTAGGTCAAATATCGATTTACCTCTAAGTTATATCTTTTCTCCTTAAGTACCGCTGTCCATCTAATGAACAATTGATTTAGGATCTAATCACTAAATCCATTGCCTCTCGGGCCACTGAGAGGATGGAGCCCCTTGTTCAGGTTTTGAGAACAACACTTAAGAGAACAACCTTTCTACTATTCCTAAGTCGGGTAGGAGTGAATTCCGTCTTGCAAATTCTATGTCCCCAGCTATCTACCCAGTCTTATCCCTGAAATGGGAGAAATGTTGAGCAACGCTATTGAGCTTACTCTCACCTATGCAGATCAAGGGATAATTCTGAATAAACAGGAGTTCATAGATAGCTCAAGATTCAGATCAAGTTATCTAGGACATCGATAAGTCAAATTAATCAGTGTTAATCGTAAACAATGTTAATACCTAGCAGTGATTATTTCAGGGTCAGTCTCACATGTCTCTACATGAACAAATCAGGTTCACTTCATTTACGATACCTTACAACATTTGTAACAATCATGAAGCGGGTTGTATTCAATAATATCTCCAGGAAGAGGTACCCAACCTGATCCATGTACTATAGACTATTTAGGCTACTTACTCGAACTTGATCCTCTTTATGTCTCCACATAGAGTCAAAGTACTCATGATAATAGCCAAGGGTTCGTAGTTTAATTGGATTTAGAGTTAATAAATAACTAATTCACTTGAATAACTTCATATATATTAAAATTTATTTACAAAAATTACAAGTTTTTAGGACATATAATCCAACACACATAGAGGTATGATAGATGTTGTTGTGTTTAGATTACTCCACACAGCTAAGGATATTCGACGTTGGGTGTGGCGAGATTACTCCGCCCCAACTAAGGATGCTTTCAATGTTGAGTGGCGTTGAGCTCCGCTCCACCTCAACTAAGGAAAATGTTTTTGAAATATATTGAATTTTCATGTTTCTTTTCAGCAATGAACATATATGGTATGACAAAGCTACTTGAGCATGTTTTGCTTGGATATGGGAATGAATTGATGTTATTTACTTATTGTCATAAATTGATTACGGTTTTGATTAGTTTCCGAGTTAAAGGAAGGTTTTTACTAAATATGTCACTCAGTGGGCATCCTAGCTCATGTTTTCCCTGTTTTTCTGTTTTTCAGGTAGATAGCGAGTCTACGGTACTTAGCCTACACAGCAACTCGTCTAGGCCTACCACCATTAGCATCTGTGAATTTAAAGCATTGTAAATAGTTGATCTTAAACTTGTGTTATACATATAGAGGGTTAAGGGCGGTGGTTAGTGAACTTATGTAATTAAAAGGGTTTGAATGTAAATCAGTGTTTTTATGATAGCTTAACTGTCACACCCCTCCCAAGTTTACCTGCATAACCTGAAAGGAGACATGAGGACAGTATACATCACCCCTCTTGTGATGCATACCATCCATTCCTTCACACACATTCTAAACTGTTCACAATGTAATCTCCACATTCTAAGACATTTTAAACATCACATATAGAAAAGTATATACAAGACAAAAACGAAATTTCTCAACTCTTTTACATGTCCCTACACAACCCATAGTTCAACCCTTGGTAATTGTACATACATATCTACATGCCACCTAATTTAGGTTTAACATACAAACAACACTTCAACAAGTCAGATTTTTCGGAGACTCGAAGCTTAAGCAAGGCGAGTGGGAAAAGGCAAAGCACCAGGAACGTCCTTGCTACCTGGAGGGGAAAGAAAGCATGGAAAACATGAGCTAAAAGCCCAGTGAGTGACTAATTTAGCAAACTATTTTAGTTCGAAATCATCAGGAATAAAACTGAGTTCAACGTTAAGTATAAAACATGAAGTCACTTCATATGTATTAGTTAAGACAAGCTTAATTGCCCTTATCAATTCATACATGATTTTTTAACAAATCATAAGAAAACAGTTTAGATACAATACTTTTCCCTTAGTTGAAGTGGAGTAAAACTCAACACCCCAACGTCGAAAACATATAAGGCTCAATGCGGAGCAAGACTCAACGCACCAGCATATAACCTCTATGTGCACATAGGACTATGGCGAGTTGCCCAAGTACCTTCTCCATGTCCTTCAGTACTGGGTCCCGGGGAAACTCACATGCCTTCTCATGTCCTTCAGCATTGAGCCTCCTCTAAAACATTTTTCTTTTAAGAAGCAACACTTTATATAAACAGATTGTATACAAATCATTCATAAGAATACATGGCAATTATTATATCAATAACATTTCAAAAACATGCTTTTCAATAACTTTAAGAACATAACGTATGCTTCATAAATCATTTGATCACAAAATCATATTCCATTGGAAAACTGAACTATCATATTCAACATAATTGTTTTAAAGTAAGAAAAGTGTCACTCACAATTCTTCCTAGGCCTTGAGTGGATTATATGCCTTTCCTATCTCCTCTTAGCCTGAAATAAATACTTTTCCTTGTTATACTTCTTTTCCATTCACTTTAATATAAACAACAACTCAACATATGCACAATGTTTGTAGTTCATCATGCAGTTAGGCTTCATTAGTTCATTCTCAAGCCTTAAATACTAAGGCTATTACTATTAGCTGTTGCTTACCCTTCTGTTAGACTTCAATTCAAAGAACACTTTGCGTGCAGCTCACTTTTGCTATTATACCAACATTTGAGCTTTATCTTCTTCTTAGCAAAGCTGACTGTTATAGCTTTGATGTCTCTGCTTAATCCCTACTAAAAACGCATTTCCAGCCCATATTAAGACTTCTTCCCTTCTACAAACTTGTAAAGAATTAAGTTCCACAGCTTACCTCAAAATTTCAAGGCTTAACTCTTTTTCGTTCTCCAATTATGCAAAAATCATTCCACGTTGCTCCAGATTGCATAACAGTTCTGTAGTTGCTGCTTTTACCTAAAGATTCATGTGATTAACCTCAATTTCAGCTTAACCATCCTTCATAAGACTTGTTAGGAATTATGTTAACTTACTAACCACAAAATTTCAGGCCTAAACTCGACTTCCTCGAGTCGTTTTACTCCAAACATCAACCACTGTTCAGTCTGTGCGTCTACGATCAATCCTCTATTCCAGCTCCGATTTCAGCACCAAAACGTGTAGAATTTCGCCCAAAAACTATAAGAACACCTTCCTCTTCCTTCTCTGGTGGTTTTTCTGAAAGATGGAACTGACTTAAGCTCTCGAAACATGTCTGAAAGTGATTAAACTCACCTATATATACTGCCGACTTATCCCTCACGAGTACCGAGATGATAATGCCGACATATCCCTCACCCGTAGGCTGGTGCGGGTCTTCTCTTCGATGCAAGGCACTCATGTCTATATTCTCCTTCAGCTCCTTCAGCCACTAACCACTTTCAGCACATGGTTTCTCGGCGTCTCCTACTTCCGACGCATACAACATAGTCATTCACACTACTAGCTTCATCGCGTCAAGACCGTTCTGTTGTGGACGCCGTGTGACTTCAGCGCATGGTTGTCTTCGACGCATGGTGACTTCAACGCATAGTTCAAGCATATTTCTTTCCCCGCCAATGAGCACTTATCCTTCGATGCGACGACTACTTCATCTCACAACCCTTCGTGATTCAATCAACAACGCATGGTTTCTCAAATAATTCAACTTCCCACTACATTCACCAACGCATGGTCTTGGCCAACCCTTAACCAAAATTTTGCTCCACTTCTCGGCTACTTTTCCTCTAGCAACGCATAACCTCAATCGCATTGCTCTCCCCAACACTTGGTTTTACAAGTCAGTGCTTACATTAACCATGGTTAAAGTTTGATGTTCAATTATTGTATATATGCTTATTAGGTGTTTGGTCAAGGTATAAGGTTGACAGTGGATGCCAAAAGAAGGTTGGTGTCTGCTGTCCTCACACTTTCTCCTAGGGTAAGAAGGTACCTGGAAGGGGGTGTGACACTATGCATCCATCAAGACTCTTTTGGCTTTAGTGACTCTTTCAACCACCACAAGCTTCTTAATGTAGATAAACTTGCCCTAAACTTCCCTCATGCATCTCAACAAGATCCTCTATGTGTCCATAGTCACTTCCTTTCCCTCGAGGCATGTGTTTCAAGCTTGGTTCCATGCTATCAGGCTAACTCTTAACGAAACTTCCAACTCTTCCTTCTTCAACACTTACAACATTCTTCTTCCTCCAATGTTCTATATGTTCGATGCCTTGTTTTCTAACATAGTTGTGACACTGCTACCAATCTCTGTGCTATCCTGCTAAAAATTCATTCTTCCATGTTAATACTCGCTTGAGGATTACTAGATTCTCCTTCAGACGTCTGCCTCTCCTCTTCGGTAGCACCCGATGTCTCGGTGCCTTCCCACCTACCTCGTCTGGTGCCTCTGGGCTTGTTCCTATGATATAGTATGTAATCAATTTGCTGTTAACATGTTTCTAACTACTATGCATGATCCCACAACCCAAAACCTTATGCTCTAATACCAAATTGTCACACCCCCTCCCAGATTCCCTTCCTAACCTTGAAGTGAGTGCGAACTTATGCACACCTGTTCCTATAAATCAACACCAGATCAATTATACAAAGCTATACGCCAGCGGAACATCATAAGTTAAACATAACCTCTCAAATCAACTTCTTAATTCATAAATCATCATAACAAGTATTCGTTCTATGCATCATACAAAACCCACTTTCACTATACTCCAAGGATCATGCATGACAAAAACATGTACATAAACTGAGTATTTACAACTATCCCAGAGAACTGATGCAAAGTAAGCCCAGACGAGGATCTGCTGTAGGCTAGGCGTCCCGGACACGCTCGCTACCTGAAACGAACAAACAATAAACAAGGAAGCGTGAGCCTAAAGCCCAATGAGTGACTGAGTTTAATTAATTACTAATAGATTTCCTTGACTTAACATGGATCACCATAAAACTACCACATATACATACATACAAGAATTCCTAAATCATCAATAATACAAAAGCATAAATGATACAATTATCCTTTTTTTTTTTAAGCTGAGGCGGAGCGAAGCTCAAATGCACTCATCCTCGTGTATCAATACTCATCATTCACATATTCAAATGCCTTCACACAGGTCCCTCGGCACAAATGCCTTCACATATCGTCCCTCGACATTTCAAACCCTCCAGTGCCTTCTCATATTATCCCTCGACACTGAGTTCCATATCAATCCACTGCTTAAGTGCCTTCACTCGTGGTCCCTGCACTGAGCGATCATGTACTGGTTTTCCATATGCCTTCTCACAAGGTCCCTCGGCATTGGAATCCATATCAATCCATTTCTCAAGTGCCTTCACACATGGTCCCTCAGCACTGTGTATCATATATCGTATTCCCCATAGGCCTTCACACGTGGTCCCTCGGCTGTGGGTTGCATTTAGATAATACGCATACAAGATTCCATATGACATGATTGTCACACCCTCTCCCGATCTACCCTCCTGTAGCCGAGATGGAGCATGAGGACAGCAGTCATCGATCGACTTCTACTGTCAAACTTCCTTTAAGCCCATTTAACCACACCTCCTAGGACGGCAATACCTTTAACTTTTGGCAAACCTCGACTTCGATCGGCAACGGGAACTGTCATGCTATCTGGAAAATGGAAAATATGAAAACATGAGCTGAACGCCCAGTGAGTGACCAGTTTTGTAAAACTATCTTTAATCCAACAACAGGCATGTTTCATCATTATATCACAAAACTTAATTCAAATCATTGTTCTATAAAATCATACTCTTCAACTGCTTAATCGAATCACATAAATACATACTTGAGTAATTGTACATGAAATTAGTTTGTTTTTAAAGATTTTCCTTAGTTGAGGCGAAGCAAGACTCAACTCTCTCAACGTCGAAAACATTCCTGGCTTGATGCGGAGCAAAACTCAATGCACCAGCAATATCATCTTCTATGTGCACATAGAAATATGGCGGGTCGCCCATATACCTTCTCATGCCCTCAGTACTGGGTCCCGGGGAAACTCACATGCCTTCTCATGTCCCTCAGCATTGAGCCTCCTCTAAAACATTTAATAAGCGGGTTGCCCAAATACCTTTTTCGAGTCCATCAGTACTGGGTCCCGGGGAAACTCACATGCCTTATTAGCATTGAGCTTCCTCTAAAACATTTTAGAAACCAACATTTCACATAAATAGTTCATATGAAACCTTTCATGGAAAACAAAATATTTCTCGATAAACAACATCTCACAGCATGCCTTTCAACATCTTATAGAAAACAAAACATGCCTTGTGAACAATATCATCAAACATCATGCTTTTCAAGAAAACAATGCATCTCAAGCCATATCTCATCAGCAAACCAGGCTATACATTTCAATAAGTTTCGTTTTAAAAGAAAGAAAAGTGTCACTCACAGAACTCTTTAAGGATAGTTTCTCCTCTATCCGCTATTTCCCCTTTCTCCGAGCTTCTTGGACGCAGCGTTCTAATCCTGGAACGCAAGGCCTTATATTCCTCTAGCAGCTCGGTTGGTCGCAGTCCTGCCCTTAGACGCAAGGTTGATATCTAACGCGAGGTGGTTCCCAACTCTTTCTTACTTCTCTTTCGGATGCATCGACCGCACAAAGTCCCACTTGGACGCATCGTTCACCTTGATACTTAAACGCAAGACTAACCCTTTTTGACGCAAGACAACTTCTTTAACACAAGATATAGCTAAGTTGTCTGGAATATCTTCTTCCTTGGCCGCAGACTTCTATTACGGACACCAAAATTCCTTCTTTCTCTCAAGGATTCTTATTTCAGCATCATCAGTCACTCCTTTTCCCTCAATGTCCTCTTTATAGTTTTGGAGTAGAGGGCTGATCATACTACTCCTCCCTTTTTGCATTTGCTTGCCACATGTCAAGTTGCATGTTTAACCAATCATGCATTTATCTAAGCATCACCTTGCATGAAATACTTAACATACTTCTAACACCTTCTGCTTATAAGGTGTCAAGTTTTTTTTATGAAGCCATCTAGTTTTTATAAGCTTATCTTATACGTCTAACATATTCCAATATACAAACTTTTCATTTAATCATACTGCCCTTGTGCGTTCACCAAATTTCCTTTACCTTCCGCCATAATACCTTTGAAACCATTTCTTCACCGTATCTTGCTAGGCGTCAGTGTCCCAAATGCATACTACTATGTGTTTGTACCTTACCACATCGTACCATGCGTCCAACTTCCTACTTTTTGAACTCTTTAATTATAACCTATGCGTTTATCCGAAATCAAAATTATATTTCCATTTACCATGAAATTGGGCTCCTCAACGCATAGCTGGTAGTCACCCCTCAACACACAGCAACCCATAGCTGGCTCCTTACTAACACATAATAACTTCCAACGAATGCTGCTCCCACCTTAAGTTTCCTCAGTTTTCTTTTCTTTCTAGCTTAACACTCTCCAAAGCTAAACCCATAACCTGTTAGTTTCCAAAACTAATTGTGAGCTATGCGTTTCCTCTTTTCCTGATTCTTATTCCCTTTTTCAAAATTCTATATCAAATTCTCTCTAAATTAAGGTACCACACTTTAGCGCTTTACCATCCATGCATTAACTGGGCTATGCTCGAAATACATTTAAACGCTTAACTAATTCCCAAACTATGCCTTCCATCCTTCATTCTCACTCTTAATGAAATATCCATTTCTTTCCTAATATTATGTGTTCAATTAGTCTTATTTCTTTCCTTACTAGCCATCTCAAGAATTCTGAGTTAGGGTCTTACAATGATAGTTTGCACTCACACATTGCTAAAAATAGTCATTGTATGAAATTGAAAGTCACTCACGATTTGTCATAGGCCCCGAGCGGATTATATGCCTTTCCGAGCTCTTCTTAGCCTATAAATACACATTTCTCACGTTAGGTTTTCTATGAACTTCCATTCCATGATCATTAAGTATGCATATTTAGACTTCATTCTCATTCCATCACCGAGACTCTCTTTTTTCCAAAATATTCATAACTAGCGATACTCTATGTCACTAGCGAGATTACCAGCGAAATCACACCACAGGACACTGCACTAACGAGACCAGAATAAATAAGACTAGCAATATTACCTTAAGGAGCGACACCCAGCAAGACTTCAGCGGGAGTTGTGAGACGCAAAGCCCTTTGCGTTATCAGCGACACTCGTTTCGCTGCTCACTCTCCAGCTCTTTTAGCGATACCACTGTCTTAACGACACCTGATGACCACTGCTTTCTTCCTTCCCTTCTAACTGTTTCTTTATCCTGCTAAAAATCATATTCCAGCCAAATTCAGAACTTCCTCTCTTCTACAATCTTGTAAAGAAGTGAGCTTTCTAACTTACCTCAAAATTTCAGACCATAACTCTTCTTCGTTTGAGAACTATTCTCAAATGACTTTGGCTGCTTTGAATCATCTAGCAGTTCAACTCCGATTACTTCCTCCTAGAATTTAACATATTTTGGCTCTGATTTAGCTTAAACATCCGTCATGGAAGTTGTTAAGAATTAAATTAACTTACTAACCTCAAAATTTCAGTCCTAGCTTCAACTTCCTCAGCTCACTCTTCTTCAAATATCGAATGATGTGCATATTTATCAACAACAATCAAGCTTCTAGTTCCAGCTTCAATGTCACCATGAAAATGATCTGGTTTCTACTTAAATTCGATATAAACACCTTCTTCCACCTCTTCTCATTGTTTGTCTGCAAAATGGAATCAATCTAAGTTCGAAAATATGTCCAAAGTGTTTAATTATTTGGTGCACTCACTTATATATCAATATAAATCACCAGTACTACCATCGTCTTCTTACTTAGGTTGGCCAACGCAAACCTTCCACGCATGGCTTCGGCAACGCATAGCCTCAACTTACCGTGCTACTAGTTGCCCAACGCCCCATCACTGAATAGCCGACTACCGCATGGTCCTCTCGGCCCCTTTTCTATGCACCAACACATACCAACCTTCAACGCATAGGCCATCTCAACACATAACAATGCTTACCTTCTAATGCATAGTAGCCTTCAGCGCATACTTCCACCAACGCCAATCGCACCCTCCTTCCTTCACATCTACATCCATGCCGAGCTACCCTTTTCAACGCATGGCTACCAGCGGCAACTCTCGTCAAGCCTCAGACATGCTCTCAACGCATAATCACCCCAACGCAGGCCAACACTTAGCCACTTTTGCTCCCACACAACTCGACCAATTTTTTTTTACTCAATGCCCGTCTCATAGTTTCTTCTTACTTGCCTTCTCCCAATGTCAGGTACCGTGCTTACAATTACCACCTCCTTACAAAGACTTCATCCCCGAAATCAGCAAATAGTCAATTCCTAAACAAATAAATGTGGATATTGTTTCATCATTTGCTCTTTCGATTCCCATGTTGCTTCTTCTATCTCATGATTTCTCCATAAAACTTTAACCAATGGAATTACTTTAGTTCTCAACACCTGTTTCTTTTCATCTAATATCTGCACAGGTTTCTTTTCATAACTTAAATTTTCATTAAGCTCCACCGGTTGAATTTCTAACACATGATCAGGATCTGGAACATACTTCCTTAAAACTGAAATGTGGAATACGTTATGTATCCTGGACATTTCCATTGGTACTGCTAGTCGATTGGCCACGGGTCCCACTCTTTCCAAGAATTCAAAGGGTTTCTATATACCTAGGGCTCAACTTCCCTCTTTTCCCAAATCTTAGAATCCTTTCCATGGTGATAATTTTAAGAATACCTTATCACCGACCAAAAATTCAAGGTCCTTCCTCCTTTTATCTTCATAACTTTTCTGTTGGTCCCTGGCTGCTTTAAGATTAGCTTTAATCAACTTCACTTTCTCTGTTTTAGATTGCACAATTTCCAGCCCAATCAACTTCCTTTCACCCACTTTTCCCCAGCACACAGGAGTTCTGCACGATCTACCATAGAGTGCTTCATATTGGGCCATTCCAATACTCGCTTGGTAACTATTATTATAAGCAAATTCCATCAAAGACAATATACGTCCCAGCTACCCTTAAACTGTAATACACAGGCTCGTAACATATCTTCTAGAGTCTTAATCGTCCTCTCTGACTGTCCATTAGTTTGAGGATGGAAGGCAGTATTAAATTGCAACTTGGTTCCTAGCGCCTTCTGCAAACTTCCCCAAAACTTAGAAGTAAATATAGGGTCTCTATCAGATACTACAGTTACTGGTACACCATACTGACTCACAATTCTGTCCATATAAAGCTGTGCTAGTCTGTCCAGGGTAAAGGTTATCTTAACTGGTAAAAATCGTGCTGTCTTGGTTAGTCGGTCTACTATTACCCATACACCGTCCATACCTGCTGTTGTTCTTGGTAATCCAAATAGAAAGTCCATAGTAATATGTTCCCATTTCCACTCAGGAACAGGAAGCGAATGTAGCAATCCTGCTGGCTTTTGACGTTCGGGTTTGACCTGTTGGCAGATTAAACACTTTGCCACATACTCAGCTATCTTCTTTTTCATACCCGACCACCAATAGAATCTCCGCAGTGTTCTATACATCTTGGTACTACCAGGATGCATAGCTTATGCCGAACTATGTGCCTCATCCAAGATTAACTGTTTAATTTCTTCATTCTTTGGCACACAAATTCTATCTTGCTTCAAAAGCACACCATCAGACCTGAGCTCATAATCTGATATCCACTGAGCTCTTACTTCTTCCATCAACTTCTTCATTCCAGGATCTTCTAATTGTTTTCTTGTCACCTCATTCATAAGTTTAGGTCTCAACTGGAAATGTGCTAGTAAAGCTCTAGTTCCAGTTACACTCAAGCTAGCTGCATTATCCGTGAATTCTTGTACACCGCTCTGATTGCATTCACTTTGTCGGCTACACTTCTGCTCTTCCTGCTTAACGCGTCAGCTACAACATTTGCTCTTCCTGGATGATAATTTATGGTACAGTCATAATCTTTGATCAATTCCAACCACCTCCTTTGTCTCATGTTGAGTTCTTTCTTATCAAAGATGTATTTCAAACTTTTGTGATTCATATAGATATGACACTTCCCTCCGAACAAATGATGCCGCCATATCTTTAGTCCCAACACCACCGCTGCCAGTTCCAGGTCATGGGTAGGGTAGTTAACCTCATGTGGCCTCAACTGCCTAGAGGCATAGGCTATAACTTTACCTTCTTGCATCAGTACACAACCTAACCCCTGATGAGAGGCATCACAATACACCTCGAAATCCTTTCCCGTCTCTAGAGTGCCAAAATAGGTGCAGTCACCAATCTCTTCTTTAACTCTCAGAAACTTTGTTCACATTCTTCATTCCACTCAAATTTAGTACTTTTCTTAGTCAAATAGGTCAATGGTAATGCTATCTTAGAAAATCCTTGTACAAAACGCCGATAATATCCTGCGAGTCCCAGAAAACTACTAACCTCCGATACTGTCTTTGGCTGTTCCCACCTTGTAATTGCCTCAGTCTTCTGAGGATCCACACAAATTCCTGCAACAGAAACAATATGACCCAAAAACATCACCTGTTCCAACCAAAACTCGCATTTGCTAAACTTCGCATATAATTTCTTTTCTCTCAGAACCTGCAAAACAGTCCTAAGATGCTCCACATGTTCATCTCTGCTTCCAAAGTACACCAAAATGTCATCTATAAATACAATTACAAACTGGTCCAGATAAGGATTGAAAATCCTGTTCATTAAGTCCATAACACCACTGGGGCATTTGTCAGACCAAAAGGCATCACGAGGAATTCATAATGTCTGTATCTTGTTCTAATAGCCATTTTCGGTATATCTGTCTTCCTGACCTTTAACTGATGATATCCAAATTTTAGGTCTATCTTCGAAACACCGATGCCCTCTAAGTTGATCAAACAAATCATCAATACGAGGCAAAGGATATTTGTTGCGTACAATTACCTTATTTAATTGGCGATAATCAATGCACAGTCTTAGAGTATCGTCCTTTTTCTTCACGAACAACATCGGTGCACCCCATGGAGATACACTTGGTCTAATGTACCCCTTATCTACTAGCTCCTGTAACTGCACCTTCAACTCCTTCAATTCCGATGGTGCCTGCGAAATAGTTGTTGTTCCATGTTGTTACGATGTAATGCAGATCTGAAGTGCAAAACTTGTTACTAAGTCTATCTATTAGTATTAAGCTTCCTATGCGTTTAACATACAATGCGTCTTACTTATGTTTAATGCTATACGTTGGTGATTTGTCAAGTTTTCCTATCCTTTACCCAAGTATAAGCAAAGGAGTAGGTTTTCTCGGTGAGTCCGAGGTCGAACACAGGGATTATGTTGATTCCTTATTTAAGTGGATTATATGCGTTGTAGTGGTAACCAGGAATAATTCAAGAGAGGTGTTTGTTTCTAATCTAAAGAAAGCAATAACATGTACACTAAACTAAAATGTGGAAGATGAAAAGGCATGCGACATAGCAAAGTCAGCTAGGTGAATTTAATGAATGGGTAAAAACAGGGTTAGGGTTGGTTAATATCTAACATTAGAAATGCATGGTGATAGTCTATTCATACTTACGACTCTTCTCCCGGTTGTCAGCCGCTATGCATTATATGTATATAATGCATAGGAGAGTGTTAAGTGCCAAGGTTGTTCATATGTCTAGGCAACACTACTTAGCCTTGTCAATTGAGTTCCACAATCACTTACCCTCTCAAGCAGTCTGATTATTACTACTTATATCGATTAGTTAGATGGACATAAGCATCGGATTAAAATTACAATTGACAAGATCCAATAGTTACACTATGGTTCTTATTTAGATGCTAACGCAACCCTTAACCCGTGATAGACTAGTTACTCATGGATTCAAAGTAGAAAGCGAACAACATAGAGAAATGAGTAGACATGGAAGAAATATAGATTGATGAACGGAATACAACTTTAGATAGTTCAATGTCTTGACACAAATCTAAAATCAAACTAGAAAAACAAGATAGAAAGCAGGAACGGGGCGTCAACGCATAAGCCATCTCAACGCATAGCAATACTAACCTTCTAACGCATAGTAGCCTTCAACGCATACTTCTACCAACGCCAATCGCACCCTCCTTCCGTCACATCTGTATCCATGTCGAGCTACCCTCTTCAACGCATGGCTACTAGCGGCAACTCTCGTCAAGCCTCAGACATACTCTCAACGGATAATCACCCCAACGCATAGCCAACACTTAGCCACTTTTGCTCCCATACAACTCGGCCAATTTTTTTTTTTACTCAATGCCCGTCTCATAGTTTCTTCTTACTTGTCTTCTCCCAATGTCAGGTATGGGGCTTACTGTACAACACACTTACCTCCTTGTCGTCCAACACTTGGAAAAATTATCTACCGTGGTTTTCTCCCAAACACATCTATAACTCATACACTTTTCAAAACTCAAGTTTGTACATACGCTTTTCTTCCTTTCATTCTCGTCAACACATGGACTCCCTAAGCCCATAATTTTTTTCTCAAAATTTTTCTAACTCCACAGGCTTGTGCTCAACTTTTACTCCCAACGTCTAATAGTTTCTTTCTTTCCTAGCATACATAGTCAAAATTTCCGATTTCACATATCACCCCCCAAATATATAGAAATTCAGAAACTTGGTCAACAAAGACATTCAAGAAATGTAGAATTTTTCAAAAAAGGAAAGTTAGTGTCGATCTTTTCTCTCAAGTATCATGCCACGACACCTTCCTTGTGCTATGACACTCTTCGATTGCACCAAAACCATGCTCTCGAATTTTTGCATCGGGCAGAGCCAGCCTAGTGCTGTGGTCCTGCCTTGTTTTCACAATCATTTTTTCTCCAGTTTGCTTATTTTGGCTTACAAAACTTATTTTCTTCATAATTACCTGAAAGCCACTAGCAAACACATCATATCTAATAATAACATTCCTAAATTAGTATCAAATAAAGCACTTCTCAAGTGCTTTTTCACTAAGTTTGTGTGTGCAATCGCATACCTAAGCTTAGCGATTGTTCACCTTTTGTTCTACAAACGTAGATTTTGTTTTGGTCATATCTTTATTAATACTTGTCCAGCTAAATGATCAGTTGATTTTATACTTTTTTCATGTGCTTTCTAACCATGCATGTAACACAAAAAAAAGCTTAAAAGATCATATGAAAATGTGTGGTCGTTTAGCTAAAATAAAGTTTATTAATAAAGATATGACCAAAACAAAATCTATGTTCGCATAACCAAAGGTGCATAATCTAAGCGATCACACACCTTTTGTTGCGCAAAGGTTGATTTTCTTTTGGTCATATCTCCATCAATACAACTTCGATTTAGTTAAATGACCACTTGTTTTCATGCGAATTTCGTGTTCTTTCGAACCATGCTTATAAATTGAGGAAAATGTTAAAATATCTTTGGTTTAAAATGACCTCACAAAGTTTACTCTCAAATCATTTCTAGTATTTGATGTTTTGGTAATATGAGAAGAAACATAGAAAGGAAAAATAGAAAAGCTATTCATATAAAAGTGAGGGCAAACTCAATATTTCATATCTCAAAATAGGAAAAAAAAAACAATTAGTTTGATAGAAGTTTTTTTGGTCTGGCGGATGGATGACCCAAAAATGAGGGAGAAAATGAAAACTGACCTACCTTTCGAATATAAAGTTTTTTGACCAATTGTTGACGTCACATTCAGGTGAAATTAAAAAAAAAAAAAAATAGAACCTCACACACGTGAATTAGCTTTGCTCTCACTCTTCACTCTCTGCTCTCTTGCTCTCTCAACCTCCTCTTTCTCTTTTCCTCTCTTTCTCGCACTCTCACACTCTCGTTGTCTCCCCATCTAGCTCTCTTGGTCTCTGGTGATCGATCTCGTTCTACATCACAAGCTGAAAATGAGGGAGAGAAGAAGCCAATCTAAGATGGTTGGAGAAGGAGAAAGAAAAAAAACACTTAAGATGAGCTCGTTGGAGCTAGTTAGAGAAGAAGGAGAAATGGATAGAAAAAAGGAAAAGACACCTAGATGGTTCTAGAATTTTCTTTTTTCTTTTCTTTTCTTTTTTTTTTTTACCAGTTGTTTGGAGCTTTTTGAAAAATTAATGAAATTATCTTAATTGTCTTATAGTTTGTTTGTTTAGATGCCTTACTTTCTAGAATCGAAGTTGTTCTTTCCTTCTACATATCATATAGGAGTATAAGGACTGGTCTCAAATGCACAATAATACAATAATGTTAAATTCTTACATTCCTAAGTAGAGCGTGATTTGGAAATTAGATCTTGTAATGTGCTTTGGAGCTCTAACAATTTCTTTTTTGGATAAGGTACTATGGAGTTCAGCGATTTCCTGGGGTGAGAATTTGAATCTCTAACCTTATGGTTGACGTTATAATGTCTTAACCAATTGAGTTATGTTCAATTTTATATAATTTAAAGTTCCTTTTTATAATAATTTTCAAATAATAAACGCTTAGCCTTTGTGCATTGGATAAGATGCCAGGGTGCTAACCTTGGCTTAAGACATGTAAACTCTACTTTCACTTGTAGGTACTAAACTTAAGAACGTAATATCGTTGTGGATTTATTTGTTTTCCTTTGTCTAGATCGAAGGGAGAAGTGAAGAAAGGTCGTGTGAATCCTTGGTAAGTTGAATCCTACACCGAACATGGAATCTATTTTGACATAACCATCAGAACGTACACAAGGCTTAAAAGAGTGTCATCGGTCAAACCGAAGTGAAGAAATGAATTATTATTGAATTTGGTTGTTTCAATTGTTGCATAAATATTAATAATGAAGGATTAAATAGGAAAATAAAAGAATAAAAGAAGAGAAGAGAAAGGAAAAGAAAGAAAATAAAATAAAATAAAATAAAATAAAATAAATAAATAATAAAATAATAATAAAATAAATTAAAACATAATAGTGGAAGTTAGTGGAGAGTTAAGTAAGCAGAAAAACACATTTGTGCATATAGTCGAAGTTGTCGATCATATCCCATTTCTGAAACCTCAAACCGACCTAAATCTATAGTTGGACGTCCATAGGAAGAAGAAGAAGGTGTCTAGGGCAAATTGGTGAAAAACTCTAGTGAGAATTGTGGTGCAATTGAAGCTAAAACTGAAGGCTGATCTGGTGTCGCTCAGCAAAGTCTGGTGTTTGGTGAATAGCGAACAGAAGAGATCAAGTTTGAAGCTGGAAATTTGATGTTAGTAATTGGTCTTGCTAGTGAGCTTTATCTTAATTCTTAAGACATATTTGCTACACTTTAATGGGAATTCTAAGGAATCTAACAAAGAAAAGTAAACCATTTTAGGCCCAGAGGAACTAGGAAAGGCTTTAAAGGCCCGAGACAAGTAGTGAGTGACAATTTTGTTTAAAATGAATTTTATTTATTCTTCATTTTCAGTTTGCCCAAGAATATCTATGAAGTACGTTTGGAGTTTATTTCCTTACAAAATTCCCTTGAATGAGCTTATGTTTATCAAGATAAGTTTATAGCATGATTTGCCATTTTTCCATAAATGTTTTGGAGTAAGCATGACTTTATCGGCATGTAATTATTATATGATTTGCACTGGAAATCTTCAAGAGCATGCTAATTGTTATACAAGGTTTACGAAAGGCATGCTATTTTATAATTTTGCCTACTTTTAACAAGTTTCCTTGATATAAATAATTATGTTTATAAACATGTTTATACGTTCATGTTTTCACAGGTTTTACATGTGTTATGATGAGTACTTGCTTGAAGAAAGCATATGTTCCATGTAAATACATACTATGGTTTTGCAATTGGGTTATTTGAAGAATGCTACATATTATCGAGTTTTTACGAAAAGTATGCTATTTATTAATCTATGATTTAAAGGAAACATGATGTTGTAATGAATTTTGTGGAAGTTTGAGATGTTTAAACTCATGAACATTTATTATGTTGTTTTCAAAACATGTTTTTTTTTTTCTTTTGTGAATATTGCTTTTGAAAAAGGCTTCAAATACTGAAGGACTTGGAGAACGCATTTGAGTAGTAGGGTTATAGGAATGGTTCCCAATACTGAATGTCACACCCCCTCTCAGGTTACCCTACCCAACTCAAGAGGAGATGTGAAGACAGCAAACATCACCCCTTTTGTGATATTCACTGCCCATTTGTACCTGAATAACCTGTGAGACTATAACATACATATTCGCTTACAAATCCAGAACCATAAAGACCTATGTTATTACAATTAAACTTTCAACATATCTACAATATATTTGTATAATAACCCGTCTCACATCCCAACTAATATGTAACTAGGACTACATGCCACTTATACAAGGTTATATACACGTACAACAACTCAAATGTGTCTATTTCCCGATATCTCGAAGCTTAGGCAAGGCAAGCTGGAGTAGGCTAAGCACCGGGAACGTCCTTGCTACCTGGGTGGAAAAGAAAACATGGAAAGCGTGAGCTAGGAGCCCTGTGAGTGACTAGTTTTGTAAAATTATCTTTTGTTCGAAAACAGGTATGTTACAATCATTATAACACAATATACATAAAACATGGATCCAATTCATCATTTCTGTAAAATCATACTTTCCAACAACTTGATCAAATCACATAAATTCATTCCAAACTAGTCGTACATGAAATCAATTCGTTCTTAAAAATTTTCCTTTAGTTGAGGCGGAGCAAGACTCAACACGCCCAATGTCGAAAACCACGGCTCGATGTGGAGCAAAACTCAACACACCAACATCATCGAAATAATGGCTCAATGAGGAGCAAAACTTAACGCACCAGCAATACCAACCTCTATGCACATAGGAATATCACGGGTTGCCCAAATACCTTCTTCGAGTCCTTCAGTACTGGGTCCCAGGGAAACTCACATGCCTTCCCAATGTCCTTCAGCATTGAGTGTCACACCCCCTCCCCGATTACCCTACTCAACCTGAGAGGAGATGTGAGGACAGTAAACATCACCCCTCTTGTGACGTATACTGTCCATTTGTACCTGATTATCTTGACAATTCATAACATACATATCTCTTCATGCAACCAGAACTATAAGTACTTATATTTATATAATTAAACTTTTAACTTATCCACAATATACTTATACAACAACCTATCTCACATCCCAACATATGTACAACTAGGTTTACATGCCACCTATATAAGGTTATATACACATACAACTCTTCAAATGTGACTAATTTCTGAAAATTCGAAGCTTTGGCAAGGCGAGCTGGAGTAGGCTAAGCACCAGGAACGTCCTCGCTACCTGGGAGGAAAAGAAAACATGGAAGTGGGAGTTAAGAGCCCCGTGAGTGACTTGCTTTGTAAAATTATCTTTTGTTCGAAAACAGGCATGTTACAATCATTGTAACACCATGTGCATAAACATGGATACGTATCATCATTTCTGAAAAATCATACTCTCCAACCACTTAAACAAATCACATGAGTTTACATTTAAAACATCGTTTCCAATCATATTTAATAAAACAATCTACAACGCATCAAGTTTTCTTCTTTTTAAATTTTTCCTTAGTCAGGGCAGACCAAGACTCAATACACCTGACATCGAAAACAACCTTAGTTGAGGCGGAGCAAAACTCAATGTACTCAACGTCGACAACAACCTTAGTTGAGGTGGAGCAAAACTCAACACACCCAACGTCACAACCTCTATGTGCACATAGGAATTTGGCGGGTTGCCCAAGTACCTTTTCCATGTCCCTCAGTACTGGGTCCCGGGGAAACTCACATGCCTTCTCATGTCCTTCAGCATTGAGCCTCCTTTAAAACATTTTAGAAGCCAGTATTTTAAATAAATAGTTCACATGAAAATCATTCATGAAAAATCAGATATTTCACGATAAACAACATTTCACAACATGCCTTTCAACTTCTTATAGAAAATGCCTTGTAAACAATATAATCATACATCATGCTTATCAAGAAAACAGTTCATCTCAAAGCCACATCTCATAAGAACACCGAACTGAACATTTTCAAATAAAATAGTTTTCAAATAAAGAAAAGTGTCACTCACAACTTGTCCTTATGACCTGAGCAGATTGTGTAAGACCCTAACTTAGAGTTTTTAAGATGGCTAGTAAGAAAAGAAGTAAGAGAAGAAGTAATACTAGTTAAATGCATAATATTAGGAAAAGAATGGATATTCCACTAAGAGTGAGAATGAAGGACTAAAGGCATAGTTTGGAAATTAGTTAAATATTTAGATGTATTTTTTAGCATAGTTCGGTTAATGCATAGATGGTAAATAGTTAAAGAGAAAAGAGGAAACGCATGGCTCACACTTAGTTTCGGAAATTAACAAGTTAGGGGATTGGTTTTGGAAGGTGGTAAGCTAGAAAGAAAAGAGATGTCAAAGAACCTTAGGGCGTGAAGAGCATGCTAGAAGGTTTACTAGGAGTTAGTAAGGATTTTGATGTTGATAAAGAAGTCTATGCTCAAAGATCAGGACATTTAAGGTGACTTTGATCGAAGGGTTGCTGTGTGTTGAGGGTTGCTACCAGCTATGCGTTGAGGAGCCCAATTCCATGGTAAATGAAAACATAACTTTCATTTCGAGTAAATGCATAGGTTGAATTCGAGAGTTTAAAGAGTAGGAAGTTGGACGCATGGTACCATGCGGTAAGGCACAAACGCATAGTAGTATGCTTTTGGGACATTGATGCCTAGTAATGTACGGGGGAGAAACGATTTCAAAGGTATTATGGCGGAAAGTAAAGGAAATAAGTAATGAAGTTAAAATCTTAAAGGATATTCGGTGAACGCACAAGGGTAGAATGATTAAAAGAATAGTTTGTATATTAGAAAAGGTTAGACGTATAAGATAAGCTTTAAGGGATAGGTAGCTTCATAAAAACTTGACACCTTATAAGTAGGAGGTGTTAGAAGTATGTTAAGTATTTCATGCAAGGTGAGGCTTGGATAAATGCATGATTGATTAAACATGCAGTTTAACATGTGGCAAGCAAATGACAAAAAGGGAGAAGTAGTATGACCAGCCCTCTACTCCAAAACTATAAAGAGGACATTGAGGGAAAATGAGTGACTAATGATGCTGAAGTAGGAATTCTTGAGAGAAAGAAGGAATTCTAGTGTCCGTAATAGAAGTCTGCGGCCAAGGAAGAAGATATTCCAGACAGCTTAGCTATATTTTGTGTTAAAGAAGTTGTCTTGCGTTTAAAAAAGGTCAGCCTTGTGTCTAAGTTTCAAGGTGAATGAGGCATCCAAATTGGACCTTGCAGGGTCGACGCATCCGAAAAGAGAAGTAAGGAAGAGTTGGGATACACTTTGCGTTAGCTATTAACTTTGCGTCCAAGAGTAGGGTTGTGACCAACCGAGCTGCCAGAGTAATAAAAGCTCTGCGTTCAGGATTAGAACGCTACGTCTAAGAAGTTTGGGAGAATGAAGATAACGGGATAGAAGAGAAACTATCCATAAAGCATTCTGTGAGTGACACTTTTCTCACTTTAAATCAATTTTGTTGTATATGTTAGTTCGGTTTTTCCAATGGAATACGATTTTATGTTCAAATGATTTATGAAGCATACTTTATGTTCTTAAAGTTATTGAAAAGTATGTTTATGAAATGTTACTGATATAATAGTTGTCCTGTGTTCTTAAGAATGATTTACATACGATTTGTTTGTATAAAGTGTTGCTTCTTTAAAAGAAAATGTTTAAGAGGAGACTTAGTGCTGATGGACTTGAGAAGGCACGTAAGTTTCCCCGGGACCCTGTACTGAGGGACATGAGAGGGTACATGGGCAACCCGCCATATTCCTATGTGCACATAGAGGTTGATATTGCTGGTGCGTCGAGTTTTGCTCCGCATCGAGCCAGGAATGATTTCGACGTTGAGAGCGTTGAGTCTTACTCTACCTCAACTAAGGGAAATTGTTGAGAATAAACTGATTTTATGTACAACTACTCTAGAATGTATTCATGTGATTTGATTACAAGTTGAAAAATTATGATTTTATAGAGGTGATGATTTGAATTAAGTATTTTGCGAGATAATGATGATAACATACCTGTTTTTGAACTAAAGATAGTTTCATAAAATCTGTCACTCACTGGGCATTTAGCTCATCTTTTTATATGTTTTACATTTTTCAGGTAGCATGACAGTTCTTGTTGCCGATCGAAGTCGAGGTTTGTCAAATGTATAATGGTATCGTCGTCCTAGGGAGGATGATTAAAAGGGCATAAAGAAAGTATTGACAGTGGAAGTCGATAATAGAGTTGATGACTACTATCCTCATGCTCCGTCTCGGGTTACAGGAGAGTAGTTCGGGATGGGGGACAGATTATATGCCTTTCCGAGCTCTTCTTGGCCTGTAAATACACATTCCTCACGTTACGCTTTCCTTAAACTTCCTTTACATGATTGTTAAGTATGCATAATTAAACTCTAATCATGATTCATCACCGCGACTTCCCTTTTTCCCAAAGTAAACTTAATAAGTGAGATTTTGTGTCACTAGTCAGATTACCAACGAGATTTCACATTCCTAGCGAGATTACTAGCGAAAATACCCAATAAGGCATGATAATAGCGACACCAGGATAAGCGAGATTAGTGAGATTTACTTGAGGAACGAGACTTAGCAAAACCCAGTGAGATTTGTGAGACCGAAAACCTCCCGCGTTTCAGCAACACTCGTCTCACTACTTATACTTTATTTACTCAGTGACACCTGCTTCCTAGCGACACTCAACAGCAGAGTTCCTTCCTTTCCTTTTTGTTCCCACTTCTACCTGATAAAAATCGTATTTCCAGCTAAATTCTGAACTTCTTCCCTTCTACAAACTTGTAAACGAGTAGGTTCTCTAACTTACCTCAAAATTTCAGAGCATGTTCCTTCTCCGTTTGAGAGATATTCTTAAATAACCCCCAGTTGCTCTCAATTGCCCAGTAAATCAATAGTAATCACCTCCACCTACAATTTTACATGTTTCACCTCAAATTTAACTCAAACATCCTTCATAAAAATGGTTAGGAATTGAGTTAACTTACTAACCTCAAAATTTCAACCCTATCTTCCACTTCCTCAGCTCGCACTTCTCCAATTACTAGACCATGCTCGGACTTTACGACCACAATCAAACTTCCTGTTCTAGCTTTAGTTACACCACCAAAACGAATAGAATTTCACTTGAATTCAACATGAACACCTTGTTCTACCTTCCCTCGTTGTGTGTCTGAAATATGGAACCTACTCGAGCTCTGGAAAGTGTCTAAAATGATTACATATTTGGTCCACTCATATATATAAGTTGCCGACTTAATCTCCACTTCCATTCCTTTCTAAAATAAGCTGGCCGGCGCAGATTTTTCACCAACACACCAACGCATAGCACGCTCGACGCATCCTGCCTCAAACGCCCACAGCAACACACCAACGCATAGCATGCTCGATGCATCCTGCCTCAAATGCCCACAGCAACACACTAACGCATAGCACGCTCGACGCATTCTGCTGCAAACGCCCACAGTAACACACCAACTCATAGCACGCTCGATGCATCCTACCTCAAACGCCCACAGCAACACACCCCCAACCACTGCCTTCAACGCATGGAACCGTTTAACGCATAACTGCTGACCAACGCATACAGCCACTCTCCAACACATACTAACCTTACCAACGCATGGTAGGTCAAGTATAATTTTTCCCCGCCAAGTTCCAACTTCCCTTCCAACACGTGACACCTTCAACGCATGGTGACACCCTTAACGCATAACAACTTTTCATGGTTTCACCTCTAACTCATAGTAGCTCTATCAAAACATAGCAACTCTTCTACCTCAACAACGCATAGCCGTGGCCAACACTTAACCATTTTTGCTCTTTAACTCTCGGCCACCACTCCTCTTTTCAATGCATAATACATAGACTTCTTCTTAGCTTGCTTTTCCCTAAGGCTAAGCATGCCTTACAAGTTAGGCTTACATTGAGCCTCCTCTAAAATTAGAAACCAATATTTTATATAGATGTCTCATATGAAAATATTTCATAGAAAATCAAATAGTTCTTCAATCAATAACATCTCACAAACATGCTTTTCAACATCTTACAGAAAACGCATAACATGCCTTGTGAACAATAAAATCAAACATCATGCTTTTCAAAACAATTCATCACAATGCCATATTTCATCAGAATATCGAACTAAACATTTCCAATCAAATCGTTTTTAAAGAAAGAAAAGTGTCACTCACAACTTGTCCTTAGGCTCCGAGCGGATTATATGCCTTCTTTAGCTCTTCTTGGCCTGTAAATACACATTTCTCATGTTAAGCTTTCCTTAAACTCCCTTTCCATGATCATTAAGTGTGCATAATTAAACTCTAATCATGTTTCATCACCGAGACTCTTCTTTTTCCCAAACTAATCATAATTAGCGAGATTCCATGTCACTAGCGAGATCACCAGTGAGATTTTACCTTATTAGCGAGATTACTAGCGAAATTACACAACAGGTACATGACACTAGTGACACTAAGATGAGCGAGACTAGCGAGATTACCTGAGGAGCGAGACCTAGCGAGAGTCATCGAGATTTGTGAGACGAAAAGCTCCTCTGCACCACCAGCGAGATTTGTCTCGCTACTCACTCTCCAATTCTCAGCGACACCAGCTTCCTAGCGACACCCGATAGCAGAGTTTCCTCCTTTTCTTTTTGTTCTCACTTCTATCTGTTAAAAGTCATATTTCCAGCAAGATTTAGAACTTCTTCCCTTCTACAAACTTGTATGGAAATATGTTTTCTAGCTTACCTCAAATATTCGTGGCTTAACTTTTCCTCGTTCGTCAGATATTCCAAGATTTCTCTGCGCTACTCTAGCTTACACAGCAATTACATATCAGTAACTTCCACCTAAAAGTTTACATACTTTTTTTTTTCCATTTCAGCTCAGGTATCCTTCATAAAAGTTGTTAAAAATTGAGTTAACTTACTAACCTTAAAATTTCAGCCCAAAATTCAATCTCTTCAGCTCGATATTCACCAAACACCGAACCTGGTTCAAACTGTGCGACAGTAGACAAAGTTTCTGTTTCAGCTTCAATTTTACCATGAAACCGGCCAAAACCTTACACGAATTTGCCCTAGAACTCTTCTTCAACCTCTCCTCAACGTGCAGCTAAAAGATAGCATAGAAATGAGTTTGAAAATGGAGAGAAAACCAGTCGGCACTCATCCCTCTCAATAAAACTAATCACTGACTACCCTCTACTTTCTTTCTCTCTGTTTTTTTTTAAAAAAAAATTCTAATTTTCTTTTTCTTTATTTTTATTTTTATTTAATTGACAAAAAGAAATTAATAAAAAATAATCCGCTTTAAGCTTTTGAACGTGCTTACACTGAAGGACTCAAAGAAGGCATGTGGGTAACTTGAGTACAATGATAGCCCCCAATGATGAAGGACTTGGAGAAGGCATGTGGGTGGCCTAAATCTCGTATATGGGACCCGGTACTGAAGAGAGAAGGTATTTGGGTAACCCAAGATTTGATATTTATGTGCACATAGAGGTAAGATAGACACTATTATGTTGAGATTGCTCCACACAGCTAAGAATATTTAGCGTTGGGTGTGTCGAGATTACTTTGCCCCAACTAAGGATGTTTTCGATGTTGAGTAGCATTAAGCTCCGCTTTGCCTTAACTAAAAAAATGTGTGTGAAATGTATTGTATTTTCATGATTTTTCAGAAGTGATATGTAGACAGTTTGATAGCATTACTTGAGCATGATTTGCTAGGACGTGAAAGCGATTTATCACTGCTTATTTATTACTATAAATTGAATATAGTTTTGATTTTTTTTTTTAGTTAACGAAAGGTTTTTACTAAATAGGTCACTCGCTAGGCAACCTAGCTCATGTTTTTTCCTATTTTCTATTTTTCATGTAGCAAGCAAGTCCGGGGTGCTTAGCCTACACAGTAACTCGTCTGGGCCTGCCATTAGTGTCTGGGATTTTGAGCATTGTAAATATTTGATCTTAAACCTGTGTTGTACATATAGAGGGTTAAGGGGTGGGAGTTAGAGGTCTCATGTAACCTTTAATATTGAATGTAAAACAGTATTATTTTGATAGCTTAAGCCTAGTTACAGATTGATGACCTATCATGGTTTATGTCTGCTTGTTAGGTGTTTGAACGTGATTTATGGTTGTACAGGTTGATAGTAGATGTCATAAGAGGGGTGGAGGGGCAGTGTCTGCTGTCCTTACACTTTCTCCTCGGTTAAGGAGGTAACTGGGAGGGGGTGTGACAAGTTGGTATCAGAGCAGAAGGTTTTGGGAAATGAGGACATGCATAGTAGTTAAGGGCATGTTGAGTCTGTAATATATTGTTGTTATGTTGTGTATAGGAAACATGCCCAGACAGACCAGACAAGGTAGGCAAGCAAACGCCGAAACATCGCACGCTACCAGTGACGTAAGGGAGGCCTCCGAGGGAGACTTTAGTAACCCTCAGGCGAATGTGAACATGGAAGAGCAAATATTCAATAGAATAGAAAAAAGATTGGTAGCTAGTGTGGAGTCGGCTTAGGGGGATCCTAAGAAAAAGTATGGAATTAAGAGGTTTAAAGCCTTAGGTGCCCAGGTGTTTAAGGGTACCACTGATCCTGCAGAGGCCGAGGTGTGGTCGAATCAAGTGGAGAAATGCTTCAGGGTCATGCATTGTCCTAAGACAGGAAGCTTGATCTGGTTACCTATATGCTCCAGAAAGGGGTGAGGATTGGTGGTGGCTGATAGAAAATAGAAGGGCTGATGCAGGTTCCCTGACATGGGCAGATTTTAAGAAGGCTTTTCAGGATAACTATTATCCTAAGTCTTATTGTGATGAAAAGAGAAATGAATTTTTAAGGTTAGTTCAGGAAGTATGACCGTAGCAGAATATGAGAAGAAATTCACTGAGTTAGCCAAGTATGCCTTGGAATTGATAGCTGAAAAAGCAGATAAGTGCAAGCATTTTGAGGAAGGCTTGCGAAGTGAGATACGTACTCTGGTGACAACAAGTACAGAATGGGCAAATTTTGCTAAGTTAGTTGAAGCTGCTTTGAGAGTTGAGAAGAGCCTAGCAAAGGGAAGGACAGATAGGGGAGAAAGCAGAGCTGAAAAGGCATTCAATACATTTCGGAGCAGTCTCACCAAGGTGAGGGATGGCATTTTGTACCAAGAGTTTCTGGCAAGGGAAAGTTTAAAACTCAGTCAAGTGGGTTGTACTTTACAGGTGGTTCTTGAGGTGGTGGTTTGCAGAAAAGTCAAGGGGAGGTTTCCTCAGACTTCAGCTTCTACAAGCGGTTCACAGTTTAGCCAACCTAGTGAATCGATAGCCAGTGCAGCAATGAAACCACTATGTGGTTCATGTGGTAAACACCACTAGGGACAGTGCGTAGGAGGGGCTGGTGTTTGTTACAGTCGTGGCCAGCCAGGTCATTTCAAGAGGGATTGCCCTCAGCTAAGATCAGGAAAAGAGGCAAAACAAAGAACAATGTCACAAAAGTAAATCAGCTGAGGCAGGAATGGGAGTTGGTGAAGGCAGTAGTGGTGGGACACAAAAAGGCCAGATAGGTAGGGAAAGGTGTACGCCATGACCCAGTAGGAGGCAGAGAAGGCTTCAGATGTGGTGACTGATATGCTCACTATTTGTTCTAAGAATGCTTATGTGTTAATTGATTATGGAGCTACGTATTCATTTGTTTCCCATGAGTTTGCTTTGCAGGTGAATAGGAGTTTAAAGCTTTTGTCTGATGCTTTGTTAGTACATACTCCTTTGGTGAATCTGTAACTATAGAGCATGTCTATTATAATTGCGAGTTGGTGATTGATAATGTGGTGCTACTAGTTGATTTAACCTTTGAATTTGTTAGAGTTTGACATTATTTTGGGCATGGACTTCCTGTCGAAGTATCATGCGAATGTTAATTGTTTCAAGAAGGAAGTAAGATTTGCAAAGCTTTATGTGTCACACCCCCTCCCAGATTACCTTCCTAACCTAAGAGTAGGTGCAACCTACACACATACACGTCCTCTTATATCTTGAAACACAATTCAATACCAGATCAAATGTAAAAGCTTTTATACTAGTGAAACATTATAGGGTAATCATAAGTTTTACATAAGGTTTCTCAGCTCATAATTTATCATGCAATTGTATTTGTTCAGCATACAGTACAAAACCAGCACTCGTTATGCCACAAAAATCATATATAACAAATATGTACTTAGACTGAGTATTTACAATTATCCTAGAGAACTAAAACCAAGTAAGCCCAAACGAGGATCTTCTGTAGGCTAGGCGTCCCGGACACACTCGCTACCTGAAACGAATAACAATAAACAAAAAGGCGTGAGCTTAAAGCCCAGTGAGTGACTAAATTATCAAGCACGATTTAATCCTTGAGTTAATGCTGATCATAAAACTACTATGCAGTTTATTATTATAGATTATTGGGTCACTCGTGCCATTTAACAAGATAGCATAAATATTTATCTAATAAGCAGCGGAGCAGAGATCAACGCTATTCACCTCATAATTCAATTACTAGTATTCATACATTATACGCCTTCACATTTCGTCCCTCGGCATTTTAACTCTCAAGTGCTTTCTCATTTTGTCCCTCAGCACTAAGTTTCATTATTAATTCACTACTCAAGTACCTTCACTCATGGTCCCTCAGCACTGTATATCATATATCTTATCTCCATAGGCCTTCACACATGGTCCTTCGGCCATGGTTTGCATTTAGATAACACACATACAGGAGTTCATATATTACCGTTATTTTCACTTGCACAATATTAAAAATAATCCTTGGATAAATTAGAAAGTCACTCACAATTTGTCTTAGGCCCCGAGAGGATTATATGCTTTTCCGAGCTCTTCTTGGCCTGTAAAAACACATTTCTCGCTTTAGGTTTCCCTTGAACTCCTCTTTCATAATCATTAAGTATGCATATCAATAACTAGCGATACTCTATGTCACTAGCGAGACTACCAGCGAAATTCACATTATTAAGTACTGCACTAGCGAAACCGGAGTGAATTAGACTAGCGATATCATCTTAAGGAGCGATACCTAGCGAGACTTCAGCGAGAGTTGTGAGACACAAAGCTCCTTTGCGTTTATCAGCGACACTCGTTCCGCTGGTCACTCTTCAGCTCCTTAGCAATACCACTATCTATCGACACTTGATATCATAGTTTTCCTTCCTTCACTTCAAACTCTTCCTTTATCCTACTAAAATCCATATTACAGCCAAAATCAGAACTTCCCTTCTTCTACAATCTTGTAAAGTAGTGAGTTTCCTAGCTTACCTCAAAATTTCAGACCATGACTCATCTTCGTTTGAGAATTATTCTCAAATAACTTCGGCTGCCTTGATTTGCTTAGCAGTTCAACTCTGCTTACTTCTTCCTAGAGATTAACACATTTTTGCTTGGATTTAGCTTAAACATCCTTCATGGAAGTTGTTAGGAATTTACTCAACTTACTAACCTCAAAATTTCAGTTCCAGCTTCAACGTCCTTGGTTCACTCTCCTTTAAATACCGATTGATATCCAAATCTATCAGTAACAATCAAGCTTCTGGTTCTAGCTTCAAAATCATCATGAAACTGATCTGATTTCTACTCGAATTCGATATAAGCACCTTCTTCCACCTCTCCTCGTTGTTCGTCTGCAAAATGGAGTTAATCTGAGTTCGAAAATATATCCAAAAAGACTTAATTATTCGATGCACTCCTTTATATGTCAATATAAATCACCGACTTACCAGCTCTAACATCATCCTCCTTCTGGAATTAGCCAACGCAACCTTCCACGCATGGCTTCGGCAACGCATAGTCTCAACTTACTATGCCACTGATTGCTTAACGCCGATTAGCCGATTACCGCATGGCCCTCTCGGCCATTTTTCTATGCCCAATGCATACCATCCTTCAACGCATAGGCCTTTCCAACGCATAGCAATGCCAATTCCTAGCAGTTAGTAGCCTTCAATGCGTACTTCTATTAACGTATGTTGCACCCTTCTTCCTTCACATCAACTTCCACACCGAGTGGCCTTCTTCAACGCATGCCTACCAGCGGCCACTCTTGGCAGCTTAGACATACTTTCAACGCATGGTCACCTATCACATGACCAACACTGAACCATTTTTACTCTCCCACAACTTGGCCAATTTTCTTTACTCGCCTGCCCCATAATTCTTCTTACTTACCTTCTCTCAATAACAAGTACGGGACTTACACTATGGGGTTAAGGTGATCTTTAAAGGAAGAAGGAGAGTTCTTCCTACCTGTGTGACCTCAGTAGTGAAGGCTAGGAAGTTGTTGAATAAGGGTTGTGAAGCGTACTTGACACATGTAACTAAATTGAAGACAGAGAAGTTGAAATTTGAAGATGTGCCAGTAGGACGGGAGTATCTAGATGTGTTTTCTGAGGAGTTGTCTGGTTTGCCACCTGATAGAGAGGTGGAGTTTACTATAGATTTAGTACCTGGCACAACACCAATTTTTCAGGCACCATATTGTATGGCACCTGCGGAATTGAAGGAGCTGAGGTGCAACTACAGAAGTTAGTAGACAAGGGATTTATTAGCCCGAGTGTATCTCCATGGGGTGCACCAGTTTTGTTTGTCAAGAAGAAAGATGGCATAATGAGATTATATATTGATTATCATCAGCTAAATAAGGTAACAATACGTAACAAATACCCTTTGCCTCGTATAGAAGATCTGTTTGACCAACTTAGAGGAGGTTTGGTGTTATTGAAGATAGAGTCGAGGTCAGGGTATCATCAGCTGAAAGTTAAAGAATCAGACATACCTAAGACGACTTTCAAAACGAGGTATGGACACTATGAATTTTTGGTGATGCCATTTGGTTTGACGAATGCACCAGCAGATGAACAGGATTTTCCATCCTTATCTTAACCAGTTTGTCATTGTGTTCATTGATTGCATATTGGTGTATTCTGGAAACAGAGCAAAACATGCTAAACATCTCAAGATTGTTTTATAGACTTTGGGAGAAAAGAAGTTGTATGCTAAGTTCAGTAAATGTGAGTTTTAGTTGGATTAGGTCATGTTTTTAGGTCATGTGATATTAGCTGCGGGAGTCAGTGTAGATCCCCAAAAGACTGACGCTATAGTCAGGTGGGAATGGCCTATGACTATGACAGAGGTACGTAGTTTCTTGGGTTTGGCACGATACTACGGGAGATTCGTTTAGGGGTTCTCCAAGATAGCTTTACCACTCACTAGTTTGACTAAGAATAATACTAAGTTTGAGTGGAATGAAAAGTGCGAGTAGAGTTTCCAGGAACTAAAGAGGAGATTGGTGACTGCACCTATCCTAGCACTTTCGGAGTCGGGTAAGGAGTTTAAAGTTTACTACGATGCTTCTCAATAGGGGTTAGGTTGTGTGTTGATGCAGAATGGTAAGGTAATAGTTTATGCTTTTAGGCAACTGAGAGCTCATGAGAGTAACTATCCTACCCATGATCTGGAGTTAACAACAATTATTTTAGCGTTGAAGATATGGCGGCATTACTTGTATGGAGAAAAGTGTCATATCTATACAGATCACAAGAGTCTAAAATATATCTTTGATCAGAAGGAACTTAACATGAGACAAAGGAGGTGGTTAGAGCTGATCAACGATTATGACTGCAATATTGAATATCACCCAGGGAAAGCGAACGTTGTGGCTGATGCCTTAAGTAGAAAATCAAGAGGTGGTACGAGTTCTTTAAATGCTGTAAGAGTTACTTTGCTCAGAAGTAGTGCTGCTAGTTTAAAAGTGACTGACAAGAGAACATTGTTACCATATTTCCATCTGAGACCCAAGCTAATGGATGAGGTGATAAGGAAACAGCCAGAAGATCCTGTGATTAAGAAACTAATAGAGGAAGTAAAAGCTCAACAAAGAGTGGACTACGAGCTTAAATCTGATGGTGCATTGTTGAAACATGGCAGGATTTACGTGCCAAAGAATGTGGAAGTCAAACAGGCAATTCTTGAGGAGGCACATAGCTCAGCTTATGCTATGCATCCTGGTAGTACCAAAATGTATAAAACATTACGGAGTTTCTATTTATGGCCAGGTATGAAAAGTATAAGCCCCACACTTAGCTTTGGAAGTTAGCAAGCTATAAAGATTGGTTTTGGAAGATGACAAGTTAAAGAAGGTAAGTAAAGAGTGGTCGAGAGCCTTAAGGCATGAGTTATCATGCGCTGAAGGTGTCTTATGCATTTGTGAAGGCTGCTATGCGTTGGTGAGCTAAAGCATGCGTTAGCCAATTCATTTTTAAAGGAAAGAAAGTGGAGGTTAAGTCAGCGGCTTATTTAAGTGAATAAGCTGAGTGTTTGATCATTTTAAACATATTCAAAAGCTCAAATCAGTTGAATTTCATAGCTGAGAGACGAAGAGAGGTAGGAGAAGGTGTTTAGGGCAAAGTTGTGGAGAATTCAGATCGTTTTCGTGGTAAAACTAAAGCTGGAACAGTGAGTCTGGTTGCTGTCGCGCAATCTGAGCGTGGTCTGGTGTTTGGAGAAGAACGAGCTGAAGAGATCAAATTTAGGACTGAAATTTTAAGGTTAGTAAGTTAACTTAATTCTTAACAACTTTTATAAAGGATGTTTGAGCTGAATTGGAAGAGAAATATATAGACGTTTGGTGGAAGTGACTGATACAGAATTGTTGTGTGATCTAGAGTAGCATGAGGTAATCTTGAAATATCTGACTAACGAGGAAGAGTTAAGCCTAAAAATTTAAAATAAGCTAGAAAACATATTTCTCTACAAGTTTGTAGAAGAAAAGAAGTTCTAAATTTGGCTGGAATTGCAACTTTTAATAGGTAGAAGTGGGAATAAGAGGAAAGGTAGAAACTGAGATAGCAGGTATCGCTGGAAGTGCGGTAACGCTAGGAATTTAAGCGTGAGTAGCGAGACGAGTGTCGTTGGTAACGCTGAAGGCTTTTCATCTCACAACTCTCGTTTGGTATCGCTAGGTATCGCTACTCAGGTAAGTCTCGCTAGTCTCGCTCACCATGGTATCGCTAGTGTCGTGTGCCTGTAGTTTAATATCACTAGTAATGTGGAATCTCGCTAGTAATCTAGCTAGTGGTGTGGAATCTCGCTTATTATGCTTGTTTTCAGAAGAAATTGGTCTCAGTGGTGTAACATGAATAAAATACAAATGCGTAAACTAATGGTTTGTAAAAGGAACTTTAGAGAAGTCTAACACGAGAAATGTGTTATTTCAAGCCGAGAGGAGATAGGGAAGGTGTATAATCCATTCAAGGCCTAGGACAAGTTGCGAGTGACACTCGATTTCTAAATGCTTAATTCAAGCATAGTTTCTTGATTGAATATATGTTTGAAACTTGATTATGTGAAACATCTCCATGCGTGTTACAAGTACGACGTGTGTTATGTGTTGAAAAGTATGAGATATATATATACTGATTGTGCTGTGAATTCTGTGAAAGGCCTGCGTGGATGTTAAATTAGCTAAGTAAAGTATGAAATTTATAATTATGTGAGTAAACGAAAGCATGTAAACATGTGATTAATGAAGTGATGTATGAAATGTTCAAGTGTACTATTTATGCTATGTAATAGTTTTATTTAAATGACTCCTAATCTTGAAGGACTCGGAGAAGAAATTTGGGTAAAATATGTATGAAAATGACTCTCAATGCTGAAGGACGCGGAAAAGGCATTTGGGAAAAATATGTATGAAAATGACTCCTTATGCTGAAAGACTCGAAGAAGGCATATGGGTGAATTATGTATGGAAATGACCCCAATGCAGAAGGACTAGGAGAAGGCATGTGGGTGGCCGAAAATGTATTAAGGGACCAGTACTGAAGGACTTGGAAAAGGTACTTGGGCGACCCTGGATATGTGTATGTGTAGTTATGCTGATGTGTTAAGATTTCTCCACACAACTAAAGTTATTTCGACGTTGACTGGTGTTGAGTCTCGCTCCACCTCAACTAAGGAAAGGTTTCAGGAAAACCAGTTTATGTATGTCTTTTACTCAAATGCAAATGTATGTTTAAGTTATGAATTACTGTTGTTGGATCTTTATTAAGCTGATTATGCGTTTAACATGGTTAATACTATGCGGTTACTAATCTGTCAAGTTTTTCTATTCTTCACCCAAGTATAAGCAAAGAATGAGTTCTCAGTGAGTCCAAGGTCGAACACAGGGACTGTTGTTGACAGATAAAATAAGTCCCCGGCAACGGCGCCAAAAACTTGTTGTGCAACGATCTGAAGTGCAAAAACTTGTTGTTGTGTTTATCTATTATTAAGCTTACTACTATGCGTTCAACATATCATGCGTTAACAAACTTAATATTATGCGTTAGTGATCTGTCAAGTTTTCCTATCCTTTACCCAAGTATAAGCAAAGAATGAGGTTTTCTCGATGAGTCCGAGGTCGAACACAGGGACTATGCAGATTCTATAATTAATTGGATTATTTGAAGTTGGAGCGGTAACCAAAAAAATATGAGCATGGGATGCATTTAACTAAAGAAAGCGATAACATGTATACTAGATTAAAAAGTGGTAGATGGTAAGGGATGCAACACAGCAAAGTCAGCTATGTGGATTATGTGAATGGTAAAACGCAGGGTTAGGGTTGGTTAACATCTAAAATCAGAAACTGTTGTTGACAAATCTAAAGTGCCTGACAACGGCGCCAAAAACTTGTTGTGCAACAGCTCTGAAATCCAAAACTTGCTGTTGCGTCTATCTATTATTATTAAACTTCTTATGCGTTTAACATACTATACATTTAACATGCTTAATGTTATGCGTTTATGATCTGTCAAGTTTTCCTATTTTTAACCCAAGTATAAGCAAAGAAATAGGTTTACTCGGTGAGTCAGAGGTCGAACACAAGGAGTATGCAGATTCTGTAACTAATTGGATTATTAGAGTTGGAGTGGTAACCAAAAATAGTTGAGAAGGATGCGTCTAACTAAAGAAAGCGATAACATGTACACTAGATTAAAATGTGATAAATGGTAAGGCATGCGACACAACAAAGTCAGCTAATTGAATTGTATGAATGGGTAAAAACAAGGTTCCGATTGGTTAACATCTAAAATAAAAAATGCATGGTGATAGTCTATTCATACTTGCGACTCTTCCCCTGGTTGTCAGCCGCTATGCGTTATATGTCTATACGGCATTGGAGAGTGTTAAGTACCAAGGTTATTCCTATGTCTAGGTAACACTTCTTAGCCTTATCAATTGAGTTCCACAATCACTTACCCTCTTGAGCAGTCTGATTATTACTACTTATATCGATTAGCTAGATAGACATAAGCATCGGATTAAGATTACAATTGACAAGATGCAATAGTTGCACTATGGGTCTTATTTAGATGCTAATGCAACCCGTGACCCTTGAAAGATTAGCTACTCATGGATTCAAAGTAATAAACGGAAAGTGTAGAGAAATGGATAGACATGGAAGAATTATAGATTAATGAACGAAATACAATCTTAGACAGTTCAATGTCTACAAATCTAAAATCAAAGCTAGAAAAAGATAGAAAGTAGGAAAGGTGTTTCAATGTCTTGAGTCACCGGAATGGAAGCGTGAGATCTGCTGTGAAGTGGTCAGGCTGAAGGAAGACTCTTCTCTCTCGAGCTATTCTTCTCCGGTTGTCTTTTGGAGAGAACTCTGCTGTCACTTAGGAATTCTTCCGAGAATCAACAACTCTTTTTTAGCTTGCAGTCTGCCCTTTTATAGAGGTTGCTTTTGTAATCAGTGGCAAATCTGCGTGATTGGAGGAAATTGATGTCGTGCGTCTATCTCGCCTAATTGCGTAATTCTCGGTTCAATTTAGATCCACCACTTTACCCACAGATCATGCATGTCAATCTTTCCGACAATCTCTCAAGATTCTGATCTGATTTTCCGCTGCCTTGCGTTTCTAGTCATTATGATTCCATGGAGAACATGGGTTCGTGTGTTCACTTATGTCGACACATCCATATGTTACTAATGCATCATCATGTGTTGAGTGGTTGTCATCGCATTCACAGGTTGCTTGCGTTCCTACAATAAAACATGCGTTTTAAGCTCAAAAAGCTATAAAATAATTATCTTCATCAAATTACAAGAGTTGAACGCATAGGAAGATTTATCAACAGAATTCAACACAAACTACCGCATGATTCTCTATTTAATCTCTATTTTTCTAAGAGAAAGGCTGTAATAACTTGTATTTCTACAAGTTATCAAGGACTATACAGATTCTATAATTAGTTGGATTATTTGAGTCATGCGTCTAAAGAAGGTGATGAGAAGTGATGCGTTTAACTAATTAGAAAACAGTAAACCTGAGCAAAAGTGGTTTGATGAAGAGGTATGCGACACAACAAAGTCAGCTAATTGAGATATGTGAAGGGTAAAAACAGGGTTGGGGTTGGTTATCATCTAAATTCGGAAACGCATACTGAGGTCTATTTCATATGATCGACTCTTCTCCTGGTTATTAGCAGCTATGCGTTCTATGTCTATAACACATAGGAGAGTGTTAAGTGCCAAGGTTATTCCTATGCCTAGGTAACACTTCTTAATCTTGTCAACTAAGTTCCACAATCACTTACTCTCCCGAGCAGTCTGATTATTACTACTTATATCAATTAGCTAGATGGACATAAGCATTTGATTAAAAATACAATTGACAAGATGAAATAGTCTTCTATGGTTCTTATTTAAATGATAACGCAACCTGTGATCCTTAAGAGAGTTAGTTACTCATGGACAATGAACAACAAATGGAAAGTGATGAGAAATGAATAACCACGGAAGATGTATAGATTGATGAACGGAATAACTGTTTTAGAAAATACAATTCCTTGCTAATAGACTGAAACATAAGTAAGAAAAGAGATAGAAAGCATGGAATGGCTTCTCAATGTCTTGAGCTTGCCGAGCTGGTAATGTGAATTCTGCTATGAAGTGGTCAGGCGGAGGGAAGACTCTTCTCTTCCGAGCTATTTGTCTTCGGTTGTCGTCTGGAGAGAACTCTGCTGTCACTTAGGAATTCTTCTGAGTGGTTCAACAACATTTTCTTCTTCAGGTCTGCCCTTTTATGGATGTTGCGTTGCAATCGTTGGCAAATCTGCATGATTGGAGGCTGAATTTCTACCTTATGTCCATCTCGCCTAATCGCATGATTTCCGGTTTAATTTCGATCCATCACTCTTGCCGCATATCAAGAATATCAATCTTCCAACATTCTCTCAAGATTCTTACTTTGATTTTCCGCTGCCTTCTTGATATGCATCCACGGATAACTTCGGTTCATGTGTTCAAGTATGCCAACGCATCCATGGGTTGCTAATGCATCAACCTGTGTTGAAGGGTTGCCAATGCATCTACAGGTTGCTTGCCTGCGTCAAAGCATGTGTTTTAGGCTCAAAAAGCTTCAAAACTATTATCTTTATCAATTTACAAAAGTAGAACGGATAGGAAGATTTATCAATAGAATTTAACTCAAACTACCACATGATTCTCTATTTAAACTCTATTTTTCTAAGAGAAAGATAATAATAACTTGTATTTCTACAAGTTATCACACCCCCAAACTTAGAAAAATGCTTGTCCTCGAGCATAACTTCTATCTAAGAAACTTCAATCTGCCCTAAAATTTTCTCAACGCATTGACTAGTCTCTCAGAATGCTATACTCAATCAACTACCCTTGAGTTACATTACTTTTCTACCTCTATATTCTTTTCTTAGAAACAGGTCTAACTTGTATGCAGCAAGCTTTCTTTTCAATCTTTTTTACTCATTTTTCACAACATTTTTTGTTTCTTCTTTTAACACTGAGTCTGAAAAGATGAAGATATAAAGTTCCTTTTTTTTTTTCATTTGTTTTATTATTTATGTATTAGGTGACTATGCATCGAGTAGGGTTACCCGCCTTCGTTCTGACATACCAACTATCGGGTGCATGGAGGCAGCCAACTACAAGCAAGTGCCCTTCACGACTAAACTCTTATCTAAGTTTGGTTTCCTTACTAGACATTAGAGTTTGTTATTTATTGATTTATCTATGCGTCACTGATTACGATTACCCACCTTCGTTTTGACACACCAACTATGGGGTGAATGGAGGTGGCTAACTACGAGCAGGTGTTATTTCCAGCTAAACTCTTATCAAAATAGTTGTATTGGTCTTGTAAGCGAACTTTTGCATTTAATTCTTTTTTACATTTATAAAAATAAGTTCCTCATATTTTATTTTTGACAGTTCAAACCTCTTCCACCCCCAAACTTGAGAGTAGCAAGGTCCTCATTGCTTAAATTGTAAACAAAGATTATGTTGAAAAATTTCGTAAAAGAGGTTTGAATTGGCAGTGTAAGCACTGGCTTATAATGCTAAGTGTTGGGACAAGGCAAGTGAAATTGTGGCCATGCGTTGTTAGAGAAAAGTAGCAGAGAGTGAAAGAGTTGAGCATGGGCCAAAACTATGCGTTGGTGAAAACAAAGAGGAGGATTGTTCTTTTGAGTGACCATGCGTTGATGGTCAAAATCACGAAGAGTTTTGAGCTGAAGTAGTCACTTGCGTTGGAAGAGGAATTTATCATTGGCGGGGAAGGAAGTGTTCTGAACAACTAAGCGTTGGTGAGGTTGCATGCGTTAACGTCTCCATGCGTTGGAGACAGACATAACTGATTGAGTTGTATGCTTTGAAGGTAGGAGGAGTTGAGGGCACCATGCGTTGAGGGTGGTCGTCTGCTAAGGGCATTGATGGTGGGCTGTGTTGAACGCCTTACCTTGAATTGAGAAGGGAAACCCCGTACGCCAGCTTGCATAAGAGAGTTAAGTCGACAGTATATATAGGTGAGTAAATTGAATATTTTATCATTTTTAGACATTTTCGAGAGCTTAAGTCGGTTCCCTTTTTCAGACGAACTACAAGTGAAGGTAGAAGAAGGTGTTCTTATGGATTTCTGATAGAATTTTGCTCGTTTTGGTATAGAAATCTAAGTTGGAACAGTACGTTATTAGCGGACGCACAAGCTGGACAGTATCAAATGTTTGGAGTGAAACGAATCAAGGAGATCGAGTCTAAGGCTGAAAGTTTAAGGTTAGTAAGTTAACTCAATTTTGAACAGCTTTTATGAAGGATGTTTGAGTTGAAATGGAAAAGAAACATGTAAACGTTTAGCTGGAAGTGACTGATAAAGAATTTCTGTTCAATCTGTAATAGTGGGGAGGAATCTTGCAATATCTGATGAACAAGGACAAGTTAAGCTACGAAAATTTGAGGTAAGCTAGAAAACATATTTCTCTACAAGTTTGTAGAAGGAAAGAAGTTCTAATTTTGGCTAGAAATATAACTTTTAATCGATAGTAGTGAAGAACAAAAGGAAAAGAGGGAAGGCAGAAGTTGTGGAAGATAAGTATCGCTGGACTGCAAGTAACGCTAAGAGTTTAAGCGGGAGAAGCGAGACGGGTAACGCAGGTGTTGCTAGAAGCCTTGCGTCTCACAATTCTCATTGGGTCTCGCTGGGTCTCGCTGATCAAGTGAGTGTCGCTAGTCTTGCTCACCCTGGTATCGCTAGTGGCATGTAGTGTATTCAGTCTCGCTAGTGGTCTCGCTAGTAGAGTTGAATTTCGCTCATTAAGATTTATTGATCAAATATGAATGGTTAAAGTTTGTTGGTTGTGGAAAGGAAGTTTAGGGAAGCTTAACCCAAGATATGTGTATCTTCAGGCCAAGAGGATTGTTGTTGGTGGATTTTGTATGTGTGTAAATTGTCCTAATGCAAAGTGTTAAATGATGTCTTTATGCGTTCAACATCTCATGCTTTGAGCATGCTATGCGTCTTACTACTATGCGTTGGTGATCTGTCAAGTTTCCCTATCCTTTACCCAAGTATAAGCAAAGGAGTAGGTTTTCTCGGTGAGTCCGAGTTGAACACAGGGATTATGTTGATTCAATATTTATGTGAATCACATGCATTGCAGTGGTAACCAAGAAATAATGGGGAGAGTGTTTGTTTCTGATCTAAAGAAAGCGATAATATGTACACTAGACTAAATGTGGAAAATGGAAAGGCATGCGACACAGCAAGTTCAGCTAAAGATGTGTATGAATGGATAAAGAAAGGGTTCGGGTTGATTAACATCTAACATCGGAAACGCACAGTAGTATTCTATTTATACTTGTGACTCTTCTCCCGGTTGTCAGCCGCTATGCGTTATATGTCTATGACGCATAGGAGAGTGTTAAGAACCAAGGTTATCCCCATAGACAGGCAATACTACTTGGCCCTTGTCAATTGAGTTCCACAATCGCTTACACTCTCGAGCAGTTTGATTATTACTACTTATATCGATTTGTCAGATGGACATAAGCATCGGATTAAGCTCGCAATTGACAAGATAAAATAGTTACACTGTGGTTCCTAGTTAGATGCTAACGCAACCCTAGACCCTAGAGTGATTAGTTACTCATGGTTTGAAAGTAAAAAGCGGAAAGTTTAGAGAAATGAGTATACATGGAAGATAATTATATTGATGAAACGAAATACAACTTTAGATGAGCTCAATGTCTTCACACAAATCTAAAATCAAGATAGAACAATAAGAAAGAAAGCAGGGAAAGGCGTCAATGTTTTGAGTCACTCGGATGGAAGGGTGAGGCTATGCTGTGAAGTGGTCCGGCGGAGGGAAGACTCTTCTCTCTCGAGCTATTCGTCTCCGGTTGAAGTCTGGAGAGGACTCTGCTGCCACTTATGGAGTTCTTTTGAGAATCGACAACCCTTTCTCATCTCGCGGAGCTGCCCTTTTATAGATGATGCGTTCGCAATTAATAGCAAATCTGCTTGATTGGCGGCGAGATTGATACTATACGTCCATCTCGCCTGATTGCGTGATTCTCGGGTCAATTAAGATCCACCACTTTGGCCACAAATCATGTTCATCAATAATCCGTCAATCTCTCAAGATTCTGCTTTGATTCTCAGCGCCTTCCATTAATGGTCGTCTATGCGTCCATGAATAGTTTGGCCAATGTCAACGTGGCGTAGGTTGCTAACGCGTAGTCTTGCGTTGAGAAGTCATCAACGCATCGTTTGCATTCCTTGCTTAAAACATGCGTTTTAGGCTCAAAAAGTGGTAAAATCATTTATCTTCATAAAAATACAAGAGTATAACGCAAAGGAAGATTTATTAGTAAAAATCACATACACTGCCGCATGCTTCTCTATTTAATCTTTATTTATCTAAGAAAAAGGCTATTATAACTTGTATTTCTACAAGTTATCAAGGATATATGAAAGGCATATAATCCTTTAAGGCCTAGAAAAGAGTTGTGAGTGACACTTCTTTTCTTGTTTCAACAATTATGTTATACATGTCAGTTTGGTTTTTCTTATTTATTGATGTTTTTGCGAAACGATATTGAAAAGCAGATTTATGGATTGATATTGATTTATGAAATGCCCTGTTTTCTTATGAAAGATTTGACTATGAACTGTTTTGTATAAAGTATTGTATTAAACTAAAGGAAAAATGTTTTAGAGGAGGCTCAATGCTGAAGGACATGAGAAGGCATGTGAGTTTCCCCGGGACCTAGTACTGATGGACATGGAGAAGGTACTTGGGCAACCCGCCATGTTCCTATGTGCACATAGAGGTTATATGCTGGTGCGTTTAGTTTTGCTCCGCATTGAGCCTTATTTGTTTTCGACGTTGGGGCGTTGAGTTTTGCTCCGCCTCAACTAAGGAAAAGTGTTGTAACCGTACGAATTGTTGAAAAACCATGTACGATTTGATAAGGGCATTTAAACGTGATTTACTCAATGAAAATGAGATGATTCTATGTTTAACTCATGTTGTCAGAATTTTATTAAATCCTGATGATTTCGAACTAAATTAGTTTGTTTAAAATTAGTCACTCACTGAGCTGTTAGCTTATGTTTTCAAGTTTTTCTTTCTCCTCCAGGTAGCAAGGACGTTCCTGATGCTTTGCCTACTCCAACTCGCCCTGCTTAAGCTTCGAGTTTCCAGAAAATTGTCCTATTTTGCAAAGTTGCTTGTATGTAAAACCTTATATAGGTGGCATGTAGACCTATTTATTGGGAGTTGAAAAGATGGTTTTGTATAAGGGCTTTATGGAAGAGTTGTATTCTGAATTATCGTTATGTATATAATTTCCTATATGTTATGGTTGATATATATTAAGGAGCGTTATGTATGTTGTGATCAGTATGGGACTAGTGTGTTAGTGGATGGTATGCGTCACAAAAAGGGGTGATGTATGCTGTCTTCACATCTCTTCTCAGGTTGGGTAGAGTAACCTGGGAGGGGGTGTGACAAGTTGGTATCAGAGCAGAAGAGTCTTGGGAATAGGATCATGCATTGTAATGTAGAAACATGTAAATGTTTAGCCAAAAGTAATAATGTGTTGTTATATAGGACACATGCCACCTCGAAGCAGGCGAGCGAGGCAATCAGCATCCAAAACTCCTCAAGCTACTAGGGACCATGGAAATATGTCTGAGGGTGAATCTAGTCATCCTCAAGTTGGGGTCAATGTCGAGGAAAATATATTTACTAGAATTGCTGAAAGATTAGCTGCAAGCATTGGATCAGTGGAATCAGATCCATAAAAGAAATACAGTATAGAAAGATTGAAGGCATTAGGTGCCACTACTTTTGAAGGCACTGTTGATCCTACAGAAGCAGAGGCATGGTTGAATCTACTTGAGAAATGCTATCGTGTGATAAGATGCCCTGATGATAGAAAGGCGGAATTGGCAGTGTTTTAACGCAGGACTATGCGTTGGCAACCTGTGACGCGTTGACATCCGCTCAACGCAGGATGATGCGTTAGAACATATGGATGCGTCGACATGAGTGAACGCATGAACCTAAATTCTCCATGGATGCATAACGACCAGAAACGCAAGGCAGAGGAAAATGAGATCAGAATCTTGAGAGATTGTTGGAAGATTGACATGCATGATCTGTGGCTAAAGTGGTGGATCTAAATTGAACCGAGAATTGCGCAATTAGGCGAGATAGACGCACGACATCAATTTCTTCCAATCACGCAGATTTGCCACTGATTACGAACGTAGCCTCTATAAAAGGGCAGACCTGCAAGCAAAAAGTTGTTCTTGATTCTCGAAAGAATTCCTAAGTGACAGCAGAGTTCTCTCCAGAAGACAACCGGAGACGAATAGCTCGAGAGAGAATAGTCTTCCCTCTACCTGACCACTTCACAGCAGAAGCTCATGCCATTCCGGTGACTCAAGACATTGACGCCTTTCCTGCTTTCTATCTCTTTTTCTAGCTTTGATTTTAGATTTGTGTCAAGACATTGAGCTGTCTAACATTTTATTCCGTTCATTAATCTAAAATTCTTCCATGTTTATCCATTTCTCTACACTTTCCACTTATTACTTTGAATCCATGAGTAGCTAATCTTTCAAGGGTCACGGGTTGTGTTAGCATCTAAATAAGAACCATAGTGTAACTATTGCATCTTGTCAATTGTAATCTTAATCCGATGTTTATGTCGAACTGGCTAATCGATATAAGTAGTAATATTCAGACTGCTCGAGAGGGTAAGTGTAAGCACTGGCTTATAATGCTAAGTGTTGGGACAAGGCAAGTGAAATTGTGGCCATGCGTTGTTAGAGAAAAGTAGCCGAGAGTGAAAGAGTTAAGCATGGGCCAAGACTATGCGTTGGTGAAAACAAAGAGGAGTATTGTTCTTTTGAGTGACCATGAGTTGAAGGTGAAAATCACGAAGAGTTATGAGCTACAGCAATCACTTGCGTTGGAAGAGGAATTTATCATTGGCGAGGAAGGAAGTGTTCTGAACAACTATGCGTTGGTGAGGTTACATGCGTTAAGGTCTCCATGCATTGGAGACAGACATAACTGATTGAGTTGTATGCGTTGAAGGTAAGAGGTGTTGAGGACACCATGCGTTGAGGGTGGCCGTCTGGTAAGGGCATTGATGGTGGGCTGCATTGAACGCCTTACCTTGAATTGAGAAGGGAAACCCCGCGCGCCAGCTTGCATAAGAGAGTTAAGTTGTCAGTATATATAGGTGAGTAAATTGAATATTTTATCATTTTTAGACATTTTCGAGAGCTTAAGTCGGTTCCATTTTTCAGATGAACTACAAGTGAAGGTAAAAGAAGGTGTTCTTGTGGATTTCGGGTAGAATTTTACTCGTTTTGATATCGAAATCTAAGCTGGAACGACACGTTATTATCAAGGAGATCGAGTTTAAGGTTGAAATTTGAAAGTTTGTAAGTTAACTCAATGCTGAACAACTATTTATGAAGGATTTTTGAGTTGAAAAGGAATAGAAACATGTAAACTTTTAGCTGGAAGTGACTGATAAGGAATTTTTGTGCAATCTGTAGTAGTGCGGAGAAATCTTGCAATATCTTACAAACAAAGACAAGTTAAGCTACGAAAATTTGAGGCAAGCTAGAAAACATATTTCTCTACAAGTTTGTAGAAGGGAAGAAGTTCTAAATTTGGCTGGAAATATGATTTGTAACAGATAGAATTGAGAATAAGAGGGAAGGTAGAAGCTGTGGAAGATAAGAATCGCTGGATTGCAAGTAACGCTTAAAGTTTAAGCGTGAGAAGCGAGACGGGTAACGCAAGTGTTGCTAGAAGCCTTGCATCTCACAATTCTCGCTAGGTCTCGCTAGATCTCGCTGATCAGGTGAGTATCGCTGGTCTTGCTCACCTTGGTATCGCTAGTGGCGTGCAGGGTAGTCCAGTCTCGCTAGTGGTCTCACTAGTAGAGTTGAATCTCGCTCATTAAGGTTTATTGATCAAATATGAATGGTTAAAGTTTATTTGGTTATGGAAAGGAAGTTTAGGGAAGCTTAACCCAAGAAATGTGTATTTTCAGGCCAAGAGGAGATAGGAAAAGCGTATAATCCATTCAAGGCCTAGAAAAGAGTTGTGAGTGACACTTCTTTTCTTGTTTCGATAATTCTATGGTACATGTCAGTTTGGTTTTTCTTATTTATTGATGTTTTTGCTAAACGATATTGAAACGCAGATTTATGGATTGATATTGATTTATGAAATGCCCTATTTTCTTATGAAAGATTTGACTATGAACTGTTTTGTACAAAATATTGTATTAAACTAAAGAAAAAATGTTTTAGAGGAGGCTCAATGCTAAAGGACATGAGAAGGCATGTGAATTTTCCTTGGGACCCAGTACTGATGGACATGGAGAAGGTACTTGGGCAACCCGCCATGTTCCTATGTGCACATAGAGGTTATATGCTGGTGCGTTGAGTCTTGCTCTGCATCGAGCCTTATTTGTTTTTGACGTTGGGGCGCTGAGTTTTGCTCTGCCTCAACTAAGGGAAAGGTGTTGTAACCGTACTGTTTTACTTACGAATTGTTGAAAAACCATGTATGACTTGATAAGGGCATTTCAACGTGATTTAATCAATGAAAATGTGATGAATTCTATGTTTTACTCATGTTATCAGAATTTGTTTAAATCCTAGTGATTTTTAAACTAAAGGATTTGTTTAAAATTAGTCACTCACTGAGCTGTTAGCTTATGTTCTGAAGTTTTTCTTTCCCCTCCAGGTAGCAAGGACATTCCTGGTGCTTTGCCTACTCCAACTCGCCCTGCTTAATCTTCGAGTTTCCAGAAAGTTGTCCTATTTTGCAAAGTTGCTTGTATGTAAAACCTTATATAAGTGGCATGTAGACCTAGTTGTACATTTACTAGGAGATGAAACATGATTTTGTATAAGGGCTTTATGGAAGAGTTGTATTCTGAATTATCGTTATGTATATAATTTCCTATATGTTATGGTTGTTATATGTTAAGGAGTGTTATGTATGTTGTGATGGGTATGGGACAAGTGTGTTGAGCGGATGGTATGCGTCACAAAAGGGGTGATGTATGCTGTCTTCACATCTTTTCTCGGGTTGGGTTGAGTAGCCTGGGAGGGGGTGTGACAGTAAGTAATTGTGGAATTCAATTGACAAGGCCAAGAAGTGTTACCTGTCTATAGGAATAACCTTGGTACTTAACACTCTCCTATGTGGTATAGACATATAACGGCATAGCAGCTGACAACCGGGAGAAGAGTCTTAAGTATGAATAGACCATCACTCTGCGTTTCTGATTTTAGATGTTAACCAACCTGAACCCTGTTTTTATCAATTCATTTAATCCATTTAGCTGACTTTGCTGTGTCGCATACCTTACCATTTACCACATATTAATCTAGTGTACATGTTATCGCTTTCTTTAGTTAGACACATCCTTCTCAACTATTTTTGGTTACCACTTCAGCTCTAATAGTCCAATTAATTACAGAATCAACATAATCCCTGTGTTCGACCTCAGACTCACCGAGTAAACCTATTTCTTTGTTTATACTCGGGTTAAAAATAGGAAAATTTGACATATCATAAACGCATAACATTAAGCATGTTCAACGCATAGTATGTTAAACGCATAGGAAGCTTAATAATAGATAGACGTAGCAGCAAGTCTTTGAACTACAATTCTGTTGCGCAACAAGTTTTTGGCGCTGTTGTTGGGGACTTATTTTATCTGTCAACAACAATGAATGGAATAACTGTTTTAGAAAATACAATTCCTTGCTAATAGACTAAAACATAAGTAAGAAAAGAGATAGAAAGCATGGAATGACTTCTCAATGTCTTGAGCTTACCGGACTGGTAGCGTGAATTTTACTGTGAAGTGGTCAGGCGAAGGGAAGATTCTTCTCTTACGAGCTATTTGTCCCTGGTTGTCGTCTGGAGAGAACTCTGCTGTCACTTCGAAATTCTTCCGAGAGGTTCAACCACATTTTCATCTTCAGGTCTGCCCTTTTATAGATGTTGCGTTGCAATCGCTAGCAACTTTGCATGATTGGAAGATAAATTTCTGCCTTGCATCCATCTCGCCTAATCGCGTGATTTTCGGTTTAATTTAGATCCACCACTCCAGCCGCAGATCAAGCATATCAATCTCCCGACATTCTCTCAAGATTATTATTTGATTCTCTGTTGCCTTCTTGATATGCATCCACGGATAACTTGGGTTCATGCATTCAATTATGCCAACGTATCCATGGGTTGCTAATGCATCAACCTGCGTTGAAGGGTTGCCAACGCATCCACAGGTTGCTTGCGTTCCTGCGTCAAAGCATGCGTTTTAGGCTCAAAAGGCTTCAAAAATATTATCGTTATAAATTTAAAAGAGTAGAATGCATAGGAAGATTTATCAATAGAATTTAACTCAAATTACCGCATGATTCTCTATTTAAACTCTATTTTTCTAACAGAAAAATAATAATAACTTGTATTTCTACAAGTTATCAATTACCCATGATATTGCTGTTATAGCTGGAATCTATGTTGTAGCTTACATGGTTTAAAGGAGGACTCTTAGCTAGTCACTCACTGGGCGTTTTGCTCATGTTTTCCATGTTTCTATGTTTTCCAAGTAGCGAGCGTGTCCGGGGTGCTTAGCCTATAGAAGATACTCATCTGGGCCCGTCTTTAGAGTCTAGTAACTTGAAAAATTGTAAATATTGAACTTAAGTAAATGTTATACAGATAGTGAGGGTTGAGAAAGTCAAGTGCAGTTCTAATTATTAAACATCCTGAATTAGCTTGACTATGTAAATCGTTAAACCCTGATGTTAATTATGATATGAATTAAGTATAAAACTATTTATTAGGTGATGGTCAAGGTTTAAGATTGGGAGTGGATGTCGTAAGAGGGTGGGTGTCTACTATCATCACACTTTCTCCTCGATTAGGTGGGTACCTGGGAGGGGGTGTGACCAAAAGGGAGATAGCTGAGTATGTAGCAAGATGTCTAGTCTGTCAGCAGGTAAAGCCTGAACGACAGAAGCCAGCATGATTGTTGAATCCACTCCCAGTTCCTGAGTGGAAATGGGAGCATGTTACGATGGATTTTGGACTGCCAAGAACTCCAGCAGAAGTTGACTAAATTTGGGTGATTGTTGATAGATTGACCGAGACAGCGCGTTTTTTACCAGTTAAGGCAATTTATACACTAGATAGATTGGCACAGATGTATGTGGATAAGATTGTAAGTCAATACGGAGTTCCAGTGACTATTGTATCGGATAGGGATGCTAAGTTTACTTCTAAATTCTGGATGAGTTTGCAACAGGCTTTAGGAACCAAGTTGCAGTTCAGTACTGCTTTTCATCCTCAGACTAATGGACAATCAGAGAGGACGATCCAAACTTTAGAAGATATGCTTCGAGCCTATGCTTCGAGCCTATGCTTTGCAATTTAAAGATAGCTGGGTTGTACATTTGTCTTTAAGGGAGTTTGCTTACAATAACAGCTACTAGTCATGTATAGGCATGGCTCCATACAAGGCATTATATGGTAGACCGTGTAGAACACCAGTGTGCTGGGGAGAAGTTGGAGAAAGGAAGCTAGTTGAACTAGAGATTGTTCAGATTATGACGGAGAAGGTGGAAATGATTAAAGCGAGCCTTAAGGCAGCTCGGGATCGCTAGAATAGTTATCCTGATAAGAAAGGAGAGATCTCGAGTTTGAAGTTGGCGATAGAGTGTTCCTGAAGTTATCACCGTGGGAAGGAGTTTTGAGATTCGATAGGAAGGGGAAGTTAAGTCCAAGGTATATTGGACCTTACGAGATCTTGGAAAGAGTTGGACCAGCAGCTACAAGTTGGCCTTACCAATGGAGATGTCCAAGATTCACAATGTATTTCACATCTTAGTTTTAAGGAAATATATCCCTGATCCTACTCATGTGCTTGTGGTGCAACCGATTGAATTGAAGGAAGATCTGAATTATGAAGAAGAACCCGTTTGAGTGCTAGACGAGAAGGAACAAGTTCTGAGAACCAAGGTGATTCCATTGGTCAAGGTTCTATGGAGAAATCACAGTGTTGAAGAATCTACCCAGGAAACCAAGGAACAAATGGTAAAAAAGTATCCACACCTGTTTCCAAAAAGTTAGCTGTTGCTGAATTTTGAGGATGAAATTCTTATAATGAGGGGGTAAATTGTAAATCCTACTTTCACTTGTAGGCACTAAACTTAAGTACGTAATATCGTTGTAGATTGATTCGTTTTCCTTTGTGTAGATCGAAGGGAGAAGTGAAGGAAGGCCAGGCACATCCTTGGTAAGTTGAATCCTAAATCGAACATGGAATCTATTTTGACATAACCATCAGAACATACACAAGATTTAAAAGAGTGTCATCGATCAAACCGAAGTGAAGAAATGAATTATTATTGAATTTGGTTGTTTCAATTCTTGGATAAATATTAATAATGAAGGCTTAAATATGAAAATAAAAGAAGAAGAGAAGAGAAAAGAAAGGAAAGAAAAGAAAAGAAAAGAAAATAATAAAATAATAAATAAATAAATAATAAATAATAAATAATAAAATAAATAAAAACATAATAGTGGAAGTTAGTGGAGAGTTAAGTCAGCAGAAAATGCATTTGTGCATATAGCCGAAGTTGACGATCATATCCCATTTCTATAACCTCAAACTGACCTAAATCTATAGCTGAACATCGAAGGGAAAAAGAAGAAGGTGTCTAGGAAAAATTGGTGAAGAACTCTAGTCAGAATCGTGGTACATTTGAAGCTAAAACTAAAGGCTAGTCTGATGTTGCGCCGTCTAAGCAAAGTCTGGTGTTTGGTGAATGGCGAACTGAAGAGATCAATTTTGAAGCTGGAAATTTGAGGTGAGTAAGTTAATTCAATTCTTAACAACTTTTGTGAATGATGGTTGAGCTGATTGTAAGGAGAAACAGGTTTAATTTTAGGTGGAAGTGACTAATACGGATTCCTTGAGTGATCTGAAGCAGAGCTATGTAAATTTGGAGTATCTATCCAACAAAGAGAAGTTAGTCCCTAAACTTTTATGGCAAGTTAGAACACACATTTCTCTACAAGTTTGTAGAAGGGAAGAAATTCTAATTCGGGCTAGAAATACAACCTTTAAATATTTGAAGTGTGGACAGAAATGAAGACATTAGCGGACTGAGAGAGGTTTTTTCGATTGAAAATCAGCAACACTGAAGGTGTGAGGGTGAGCAGCGAGATCCATCTCGCTAGGTGTCGCTAATCGGTTTTTGTCTCATGTTGTGTATCTTTATTAAGCTAATTATGCATGATCTTTATTAAGCTTATTATGCGTTTAACATGCTTAATACTATGTGTTACTAATCTGTCAAGTTTTCCTATTCTTCACCCAAGTATAAGCAAAGAATGAGGTTTTCTCGGTGAGTCATGTGTCTAAAGAAGGTGATGAGAAGTGATGCGTTTAACTAACTAGAAAGCAATAAACCTAAGCTAAAGTGGTTTGATGGAGAGGTATGCGACACAGCAAAGTCAGCTAATTGAGTTATGTGAATGGTAAAAACAGGGCTAGGGTTGGTTATCATCTAAATTCGGAAACGCATACTGAGATCTATTTCATACGAGCGACTCTTCTCCTGGTTGTCAGCAGCTATGCGTTATATGTCTATAACGCATAGGAGAGTGTTTAGTGCCAAGGTTATTCCTATGCCTTGGTAACACTTCTTAACCTTGTCAACTGAGTTCCACAATCACTTACTCTCCCGAGCAGTCTGATTATTATTACTTATATCGATTAGTTAGATGGACATAAGCATTTGATTAAAAATACATTTGACAAGATGAAATAGTCTTCTACGGTTCTTATATAGATGATAATGCAACCCGTGACCCTTGAGAGAGTCTCATGGATGATAAACAGCAAATGGAAAGTGATGAGAAATGAATAGCCATGGAAGATGTATAGAATGATGAACGGAATAACTGTTTTAGAAAATACAATTCCTTGCTAATAGACTAAAACATAAGTAAGACAAGAGATAGAAAGCATGGAATGGCTTCTAATTGTCTTGCGCTCACCGAGCTAGCAACATGAATTCTGCTGTAAAGTTGTCACACTCCTTCCCTGACTACCCACTTAACCTGAAAGAAGGTGTGAGGACAATAAACATCACCCCTCCTGCGACGCATATTGCCCCAACTTATATAACTTCCTGTATAAACAATCCATACATAGCTAATCATAGAATCCAGCCATACAAACGCATGATCATAATACAAACAATCCATCCTGTACAGAGTACACTTTTACAACATACTCTCTCACAACCCACTTGTATACAACTAAATCTACATGCCACCAGTGTTAAGTTATTTACACGTGCAACAACAAAGAAGTAAACTGTTTCTGGAAACTCGAAGCTTAAGTAGGACGAGCTGGAGTAGGTTAAGCACAGGGAATGTCCTTGCTTCCTGGGAGAACAAGAAAACATTGAAAACATGAGCTAACAGCCTAGTGATTGACTGATTTTAACGAGCTGCTTTTACTTCAGAAATCATCAGGATAAAAACGGAGTTCAGCATCGTGTGTAAAACATGGAATCAATTCATAATCATTGGATAAAACATGCTTAAATGCCCTTATCAACTCATACATGATTTTCAGCAAATCACAAAGAAATCAGTTTAGTAGCAATGCTTCTCCTTAGTTGAGGTAGAGCAAAACTCAACACCCCAACGTTGAAAACAAATAAGGCTCGATGCGGAGCAGAACTCAACGCACCAACATTTAACCTCTATGTGCACATAGGAACATGGCGGGTTGCCCAAGTACCTTCTCTATGTCCCTGAGTACTGGGACCCGAGGAAACTCACGTGCCTTCCATGTCCTTCAGCACTGAGTCTCCTCTAAAACATTTTCCTTTAAGGAAAGCAGTACTTTATACAAACAGTTCATATGCAAATCTTCCATAAGAAAACAAGGCAACTCTTAAATCAATAACATCTGATAAACATACTTTTCAATACTTTTTAAGAAACATAAACTATGCTTTGTAAATCGATTGATAAAAAAAAATCATAATCAATTGAAAAACCGAACTAACATGTACAACAAAATCTTTTGAAGCAAGAAAAGTGTCACTCACAATTCTTTCTAGGCCTTGAGTGGATTATATGCCTTCCCTATCTCCTCCTGGCTTGAAATAACATTTTTCCTTATTATTCTTCTTTTCCATTCACTTTAACATAAACAACAACTAAACATATGCACAATGTCTTTAAATTTCATCTTGCGGCTAAGTTTCCATTGATTCATTCTCAGGCTTTAAACACTAATGCTATTGCTACAAAGCTGCTCTTTAACCTTTCTGTTATACCTTGATTTCAAGAAGAATTTGTGTGCATTGCAAGCCCTCTGCAACACAAACGTTTCTAGCCTACTTTCCTCCTTAACAAAGTTGTTTGCTACAGCTTCGGTTCATCTTATTCACCCCTGCTGAAAACACATTTCCAGCCCAAACTAAGATTTCTTTCTTTCTACAAACTTGTAAAGAATTGAGTTTCACAAATTACCTCAAAATTTCAAGGCTTAACTCCCCTTCGTTCTCCAACTATTCCAAAATCACTCCATGTTGCTCCAGATTGCAAAGCAATTTTGTAACCGTTGCTTTTACCTAAAAATGCACATAACTAACTTTAATTCCAGCTTTACCATCCTTCACAAGAATTGTTAATAATTTTGTTAACTTACTGACTTTAAAATTTCAGCCTTAGACTCAATCTCCTCGATTCATTCTACTCCAAATATCAGACACCGTCCAATATGTGCGACCACAAACAACCTTCTGTTCCAGCTTAGATTTCAACACCAAAGCAAGTAGATTTCCGCCCAAATTCTACAAGAACACCTTCGTTTACCTTCCCTTCTAGTTCATTTGAAAAATGGAACCGATTTAAGTTCTCGAAAGTGTCTAAAAATGATTAAACATTTAATCCACTTACCTATATATAGACTACCGACTTAACCCTCATAGGCAGGCTGGCGCGCAGGGTTCCCTTTCTTAACTCAACGCAAGGCACTAAATTTTCTCTTACTTCAATGCAAGGCACCCAAACGCAGCCTACCACCAACGCCCTCAGCAATTATCCACCCTCGACGCATGGCACTTCAATGCCTCCTACCTTTAGTGCTTACCTCGACAAACCACACCCCTCTATCTTTGACGCATAGGGACCATAACGCATGGCAACCTTACCAACGCATGGTAAGTCAAGTACATTTCTTCCCCCACCAATGATCAACTTCTCCTCCAACGCGGGTGACTGCTTCAGCTCAAAACAACTCTTCGTGATTTCACCTTCAACGTATAGCCACTCAAAGAAAAATGCTAACTCTTCTCTTCTTTCATCAATGCATAACCTTGGCCAACACTTAGCCAAAATTTTTGCTCTTCCACTCTCGGCTACTTTTCCTCTAACAACGAACTAGCCACAATTTCACTTGCCTCCTCCTAACACTTAGTATTATAAGCTTACAATTTACTACCCCTTTTTTAAAGAATTTTGTCCCCGAAATTCAAGTAAGTTCACTGTAAGAAAAGATAAGGATATTTAACCTTCATTTGATCTTCACTTTCCCATGTTGCCTCTTCTACTTGATGATTCCTCCACAAAACTTTAACAAGCAGTATCGTTTTTGTTCTCAACACTTGTTCCTTCCAGTTAAGAATTTTCACAGGTTCCTCTTCATAAGATAGATCTTCATTTACCTAAACAGGTTTTGTAGGCCCCGTACTTGTCATTGGGAGAAGGTAAGTAAGAAGAAACTATGGGACAGGTATTGAGTAAAGAAAATTGGCCGAGTTGTGTGAGAGCAAAAATGGCTAAGTGTTGGCCATGTGATGGGTGATTATGCGTTCAGGGTATGTCTAAAGCTTGACAAGAGTTGCCGCTGGTAGGCATGCGTTAAAGAGGGCAGATCGGCGTGGAAGTAGATGTGAAGGAAGGAGGGTGCAATAGGCGTTGGTGGAAGTATGCATTGAAGGCTACAATGTGCTAGAAGTTGGCATTGCTATGCGTTGAGATGAACTATGCATTGAAGGTTGGTATGCGTTGGTGCATAGAAAAGGGGCCGAGAGGGCCATGCGGTAGTCTGCTATTCGGCGTTGGGCAATCAGAGGCATGGTAAGTTGAGGCTATGCGTTGCCAAAGCCATGTACAGAAGGTTGCGTTGGCTAATTCAAGAAGGAAGATGATGGTAGAGCTGGTAAGTCGATGATTTATATTGACATATAAGTGAGTGCATCAAATAATTAAACAATTTTGGACATATTTTCGAACTCAGATTGACTCCATTTCATAGACGAACAACGAGGAGAGGTGGAAGAAGGTGTTTATATCGAATTCAAGTAGAAACCAGATCATTTTCATGGTGACTTTGAAGCTGGAACCAGAAGCTTGATTGTTGCTGATAAATCTGGACACCAATCGGTATTTGAAGAAGAGTGAGCTGAGGAAGTTGAAGCTAGGACTAAAATTTTGAGGTTAGTAAGTTGATTTAATTCTTAGCAACTTCCATGAAGGATGTTTAAGCTAAATCCAAGCAAAAATGTGTTAATTTCTAGGAGGAAGTAATCAGAGTTGAATTGTTAGACAATTTAAGCCAGTCGAAGTTATTTGGGAATAGTTCTCAAACGAAGGCGAGTTATGGTCTGAAATTTTGAGGTAAGCTAGAAAACTCATTACTTTACAAGATTGTAGAAGAGAGGAAGTTCTGATTTTGGCTATAATATGCTTTTTAGCAGGATGAAGAAAGAGTTAAAAGGGAAGGAAGGAAGCAGTGGTATCAGGTGTCGTTAAGACAGTGGTATCACTAAGGAGTTGGAAAGTGAGCAGCGGAACGAGTATCGCTAATAACGCAAAGAGCTTTGCGTCTCACAACTCTCGCAGAAGTCTCGCTGGGTATCGCTTCTTAAGGTAATCTCACTAGTCTAGTTCACTCTAGTTTCGCTAGTGTAGAACCCAGTGGTGTGATTTCTCTAGTAGTCTCACTAGTGACATAGAGTATCGCTAGTTATGAATATTTTGGAAAAAGAGAGTCTTAGTGATGGAGTGACAATGGTATATGTATATGCATACTTAATGATTATGGAGAGGGAGTTCAAAGAAAACCTAATGTGAGAAATGTGTTTTTACAAGCCAAGAAGAGCTCCGAAAAGCATATAATTTGCTCGAGGCCTAAGACAAATTGTGAGTGACTTTCTATTTTGTCCAAGGATTATTTCTAACATTGTGCAAGTGAAAACGAGTATGTCATATGAACTCCTGTATGCGTGTTATCTAAATGCAACCCACGGCCGAAGGACCATGTGTGAAGGTCTGTGGGATATGATATATGATACACAGTGCTGATGGACTATGGGTGAAGGCACTTGAGATGGATTCCAATGCAGAAGGACCTTGTGAGAAGGCATATGGAAAACCAGTACATGATGGCTCGGTGTTGAGGGACCACGAGTGAAGGCACTTGAGCGGATTGATTTGGAACTCCATGCTGAGGGACATCATGAGAAAGCACTTGAGAGTAGAAACGCCGAGGGACGAAATGTGAAGGCGTGTGAATGTATGAATAATGAGAATTGGTTCATGAGGTTAAGTGCATTGAGCTTTGCTCCGCTACTTCTTGGAAAGATATTTATATTATATTAGTTTAATCGCATGGGTGACCTAGGAATCTGTATTTATGAAATACATAGTAGTTATTATGATCAATATTAATTCAAGGATTTAATTGTAATTAGATAACTTAGTCACTCATTGGGCTTTAGGCTCACGATTTCTTGTTTATTGTTGTTCGTTTCAGGTAGCGAACGTGTCCGGGACGCTTAGCCTACAGAAGATCTTCATCTGGGCTTACTCTGCATTAGTTCTCTGGGATAGCTATAAATACTCAGTTTATGTACATGTTTTGTCATACATGATCCTTGTGGTATAGGAGAGTGGGTTTTGTACTGTGTGCTGAACAAATACCTATTATGATAAATTATGAGTTGAGAAAATCTGAATTTAGAAATCATGTTTAACTTATGATGTTTCACTAGCATAAAGCATTGTATAATTGATCTGGTATTGATTTATGTTTCAAGATATATGATGACGACTTTGTGTAGGTCGCACCTACTTCTAGGTTAGGAAGGGAATCTGGGAGGGGGTGTGACATTTTGGTATCAGAGCATAAGGTTTTGGGCTGTGAGATCATGCATAGTAGTTAGGAACATGTAATAGTAAATTGATTATATACTATGTTATATGAACATGCCCAGAGGAACCAAACCAGGTAGGCGAAAAGGCCCTAAGACATCGCGTGCTACTGGAGAGGAGAGACAAACGTCTGAATGAGAATCTAGTAATCCTCAGGCGAGTATTAATATGGAAGAACAAATTTTTAGCAGAATAGTAAAGAGATTGGCAGCCAGTATAGAATCAGCTCAGGGAGATCCTGAGAGGAAGTTTGGGATAGAATGGTTTAAAGCCTTGGGTGCCCAAGTGTTTGAAGGCACCACAGATCCTGCAGAAGTTGAAGCATGGTTAAATTAGATAGAGAAATGTTTTAGAGTTATGCGTTTTCTGGAAGACAGGAAACTTGATTTGGTCACTTTCATGCTCTAGAAAAGGGGTTGAAGATTGGTGGCGTTTGACTGAGCACTGGAACTTACATGTGGGCTCTTTAACATGAGCAGACTTTAAGAAATCTTTTCAGGAAAAGTATTACTCTAAGTCCTATTGCGACGAGAAAAGGAAGGAATTTCTAAATCTAGTACAGGGAAATATAAAAGTTGCTGAATATGAGAAGAAATTCATCAAGCTTGCCAGGTATGCCCTGGCATTAGTAGCAGAAGAAGCAGATAAGTGCAAGCGATTCGAGGAAGGCTTGCGCAGTGAAATCCGACCCCAGTGACGGCAAGCACAGAATGGACTGATTTTTCAAAATTAGTAGAAGCAGCCATGAGAGTAGAGAAGAGTTTAGCGGGAGATGGAGTTGGCAAAGGTGGAAGTAGGACTGGGCAGACTTATTACTCATCTCAGGAGCAGACTTACCGAGGTGAGGTACGACGTTTTGCGCCAGGAGTCTCTGGTAAGGGAAGGTTTAAGGCCCGATCTAGTGGTTCATTCTTCCCAGGGGGACCACAAGGAGGGAATCCGCAGAGGGGACGAAGGAGGTTTCCTTAGACATCTGTACCTACAGGATGGTCGCAGTTCAGTCAACCTAATGAATCTGGGGCTAGCTCAGCACGGAAACCATACTGTACTTCTTGTGGTAACAACCATTGGGGGCAGTGTTTTATAGGGTCTGATGTTTGTTTTAATTGCGGATAATCAAGGCATTTCAAAAGAGATTGTCCTCAACCTAAGAAAGGAAGAGAAGCAACATAGAGAACTGTATTACAGACAGTAAACCAGCCCAGGCGGGAGATGGAAGCTGGAGAAGGGAATAGTGAAGGCCGACAGAGAGGTTGTCACACCCTCTTTAAGGCTACTCTACCCAACTTGAGAAGAGATGTGAAGACAGCATACATCACCCCTTTTGTGACGCATACCATCTAACACACTTGTCCTATACTGTTTACAACATACATAACACTCCTTAATATATATCAACCATAACATATAGGGAATTATATACATAAACGATAATTCAGAATACAACTCTTCCATAAAGCCCTTATACAAAATCATGTTTCAACACCCAGTAAATGTACACCTAGGTCTACATGTCACCTATATAAGGTTTTACATACAAGCAACTTTGCAAAACAGGACAATTTTCTGGAAACTCGAAACTTAAGCAGGGCGAATTGGAGTAGGCAATGCACTAGGAACGTCCTTGCTACCTGAAGAGAAAAGAAAAACTTGAAAACATTAGCTAACAGCTCAGTGAGTGACTAATTTTAAACAAATTCTTTTAGTTCGAAAATCATCAGGATTTAAACAAACTCTGAACATGAGTAAAACATATAATTACCACATTTTCATTAATTAAGTCACGTTTAAATGCCCTTATCAAATCATACATGGTTTTTCAACAATTCGTAAGTCAAATAGTACTGTTACAACACTTTTCCCTTAGTTGAGGCCTAGCAAAACTCAATGCCCCAACGTCGAAAACAAATAAGGCTCGATGCGGAGCAAAACTCAATGCACCAGCATATAACCTCTATGTGCACATATGAACATGGCGGGTTGCCCAAGTACCTTCTCCATGTCCATCAGTACTGGGTCCCAGGGAAACTCACATGCCTTCTCATGTCCTTCAGCATTGAGCCTCCTCTAAAACATTTTTCCTTTAGTTTAATATAATACTTTGTACAAAACAGTTCATAGTCAAATTTTTTATAAGAAAACAGGGCATTTCATAAATCAATATCAATCCATAAATCTGCTTTTCAATATCGTTTAGTAAAAACATCAATAAATAAGAAAAACCAAACTGACATGTACAATAGAATTGTTGAAACAAGAAAAGAAGTGTCACTCACAACTCTTTTCTAGGCCTTCAATGGATTATACGCCTTTCCTATCTCCTCTTGTCCTGAAAATACACATTTCTTGGGTTAAGCTTCCCTAAACTTCCTTTCCATAACCAATAAACTTTAACCATTCATATTTGATCAATAAATCTTAATGAGTAAAGATTCAACTTTACTAGCGAGACCACTAGCGAGATTGGACTACACTACACACCACTAGCGATACCAGGGTGAGCAAGACTAGCGATACTTACCTGATCAGCAAGATCCAGCGAAACCCAGTGAGAATTGTGAGATGGAAGGCTTCTAGCAACACCTGCGTTACCCGTCTCGCTTCTCACGCTTAAACTCTTAGCGTTACTTGCAGTCCAGCGATACTTATCTTCTACAGCTTCTGCCTTCCCTCTTATTCTCATTTCTATCTGTTACAAATCATATTTCCAGCCAAATTTAGAACTTCTTCCCTTTTACAAACTTTTAGAGAAATATGTTTTCTAGCTTACCTCAAATTTCGTAGCTTAACTTGTCCTTGTTCTTCAGATATTGCAAGATTTCTCCGCACTACTACAAATTGCACAGAAATTCCTTATCAGTCACTTCCAGCTAAAAGTTTACATGTTTCTATTCCATTTCAACTCAAATATCCTTCATAAAAGTTGTTCAAAATTGAGTTAACTTACTAACCTTAAAATTTCAGCCTTAGAGTCGATCTCCTTGATTCGTTTCACTCCAAATATTCGATACTGTCCAGCTTGTGCGTCCACTAATAACGTGCTGTTCCAGCTTAGATTTCGATATGAAAACGAGTAAGATTCTACCAGAAATCCACAAGAACACCTTCTTCTACCTTCGCTTGTAGTTATTCTAAAAAATGGAACCGACTTAAACTCTAGAAAATGTCTAAAAATGATAAAATATTCAAATTACTCACCTATATATACTGCCGACTTAACTCTCTTAAGCAGGCCGGAGTGCGGGGTTTCCCTTCTCAATTCAAGGTAAGGCGTTTAATGCAGCCCACCATCAATGCCCTTAGCAGACGGCCACCCTCAACGCATGGTGTCCTCAATGCCTCCTACCTTCAACGCATACAACTCAATCAGTTATGCCCGTCTCCAACGCATGGAGACCTTAACGCATACAACCTCACCAACTCATATTTGTTCAAAACACTTCCTTCTCCGCCAATGATAGATTCCTCTTCCAACGCAAGTGACTGCTTCAGCTCATACTGTTCGTGATTTTCACCTTCAACACATGGTTACTCAAAAGGACAATACTCCTCTTTTTTTCACCAACGCATAGTCTTGGCTCATGCCTAACTCTTTCACGCTCGGTTACTTTTCTCTAACAACGCATGGCCACATTTCACTTGCCTTTCCCAACACTTAGCATTATAAGCCAGTGCTTACAGAGGTCATGTAGGGAGACCAAGATAGTAGGACAGGTGTTTGCTGTGACACAACAGGAGGCGAGACGGCACCGGATGTAGTCATGGGTATGCTCACTATTTGCTCTAAAAATGCGCATGTATTGATAGATTCGGGACACCCTCCCAGATTACCTTCCTAACCTAGGAGTACGTGCAACCTATACATATATACGTCATCTTATATCTTGAAACACAATTCAATACCAAATCAAAAATACAAACTTTTATACTAGTGAAACATTATAAGGTAATCATAAGTAAGATTTCTCAGCTCATAATTTATCATACAAGTGTATTTGTTCAGCAGCCAGTACAAAGCCCACACTCGTTATGCCACAAAATCATATATAACAAATTATGTACTTAGACTGAGTATTTATAACTATCCTAGAGAACTAAAACCAAGTAAGCCCAAACAAGGATCTTTTGTAGGCTAGGCGTCCCGGACACGCTCGCTACCTAAACAAACAACAATAAACAAAAAGGCATGAGCTTAAAGCCCAGTGAGTGACTAAAATATCAATTACAATCTAATCCTTGAGTTAATGCTGATTATAATACTACTATATATCTTGTTAGTACAGATTACTGGATCACTCCTGCCAGTCAACAAAATAGCATAGATATCTTTCTAAGAAACAGCAGAGCAAAGCTCAACGCTATTAACCTTATATCAAGTATTCCGTCCCTATTATTCATATATTCATGTACTCATACATTCATATGCCTTCACATTTAGTCCTTCGGCGTTTCAACACTCAAGTGCCTTCTCATAGTGTCCCTTAGCACTGAGTTCCATTATATATTTCACTGCTCAAGTGCCTTCATTCATGGTCCTTCAGCACTGAGCCTTCATGTACTGATTTTCATATGCCTTCTCACAAAGTCCTTCGGCATTGGAAACTATCTTAATCAATTTCACTAGTGCCTTCACTCATGGTCCCTCGGCACTATGTATCTTATATCATATCTCCATAGGCCTTCACATAGGGTCCTTCGGCCGTGGTTTGCATTTAGATAGCACACATACAGAAATTCACATAATATATTCGTTTTCACTTGTACATTATTAACGATGTTCCTTGGACAAATTAGAGAGCCACTCACAGTTTGTCTTAGGCCCTTAGCGGATTGTATGCTTTTCTGAGCTCTTCTTGGCCTGTAAAACACATTTCTTATATTAGGTTTCCTTTGAACTCCTTTTTCAAAATCATTAGGTATGCATGTTATTAACTAGCGATACTCTATGTTACTAGCGAGACTACCAGCGAGATTCACACTACTAGGTGCTGCACTAGCGAAACTGGAGTGAATTAGACTAGCGATATCATCTTAAAAGGCGATACCTAGCGAGACTTCAACGAGAATTGTGAGACGCAAAGCTCCTTTGCGTTTATCAGCGACACCCATTCTGCTGCTCACTCTCCCGCTCCTTAGCGATACCACTGTCTAGCGACACTTGATATCACAGTTTTCTTCCTTCCCTTCAAACTCTTCCTTTATCCTGCTAAAAACCATATTAGAGCCAAAATCAAAACTTCCTTCCTTCTACAATCTTGTAAAGTAGTGAGTTTCCTAGCTTACCTCAAAATTTCAGGCCATGGTTCGTATTCATTTGAGAATTATTCCCAAATAACTTCGGCTGCCCTGATTTGCTTAACAGTTCAACTCCGCTTACTTCCTCATAGAGATTAACACATTTTCGCTCGGATTCAGCTTACACATCTTTCATGGAAGTTGCTAAGAATTGATTCAATTTACTTACCTCAAAATTTCAGTTCTTGCTTCGCGTCCTTGGTTCACTCTCCTTCAAACATCGATTGGTTTTCAAGTCTATCAGTAACAATCAAGCTTCTGGTTCCAGCTACAAAATCATCATGAAACTAATCTGATTTCTACTCAAATTCATTATAAGTACCTTCTTCTACCTCTCTTCATTGTTCATCTGCGAAATAGAGTTAATCTGAGTTCGAAAATGTATCTAAGAGGCTTAATTATTCGATGCACTCCTTTATATGTCAATATAAATCACCGACTTACCAGCTCTAACTTCATCCTCCTTCTAGAATTAGCCAACGCCACCTTCCGCGCATGGCTTCGGCAACGCATAATCTCCACTTACTATGCCACTGATTGCTCCACGCTGGATAGCTGATTACCTCATGGCCGTCTCGGCCACTTTTCTATGTCCGACGCATACCATCCTTCAACGCATAGGCCATCTCCACGCATAGTGATGCCAACTTCTAGCACATAGTGGCCTTCAATGCATACTTCTAGTAACGCATATTGCACCCTTCTCCCTTCACATCTTTTTCCCCGCTGAGCTGCCCTCTTCAACACATGCTTATCAGCGGCAACTCTTGTCAAGCTTAAAATCCTTCAACACATGGTCACTCATCGCATGGCCAACACTTAACCATTTTCACTCTCCCCCAACTTAGCCAATTTTCTTTACTTACCTGCCCCATAATTCCTTTTACTTACTTTCTCTTAGTAACGATTACAGGGCTTAAACAGGTGCTACCCATTCATTTGTGTCTCGTGAATATGCTGTGCATATAAATAGAAAACTAGAACCCTTGCCTGAAACATTGTTAGTGCACACCCCTATTCGAGAAACTATTGTGATAGAACATGCTTATTTTGGTGTGAAATTGTGATTAATGATGTGGTCTGGTTCGCTAATCTGTTACCTCTAGCATTATTGGAGTTTGATGTTATTCTTGGCATGGATTTTTTATCCAAATACCATGCAAAAGTTAATTGCTTCAAGAAAGAAGTGGGTTTAGTGAAATCCAATGGGATCGAGGTGGTTTTTAAAGGAAGGGGGCGAATTCTTCCTACCTGTGTGATTTCCGCAGTAAAGGCCAGGAAGCTATTGAGTAAAGGTTGTGAAGCATATTTAGCTCATGTAACAGAAGCTAAGTCAGAGAAGCTGAAACTAGAAGATGTACCGGTAGTGCAGGAGTTCCCTGATGTGTTTCTTGAGGAATTGTCAGGATTACCACTTGATAGAAAGGTGGAGTTTACTATTGATTTAGTTCCTAGAACAACACCTATTTCACAGACACCATACCATATGGCACCATCAGAATTAAAGGAGTTGAAGGTGCAGTTACAGGAGTTAGTAGATAAAGGGTACATTAGACCAAGTGTATCCCCATGGGTGCACCGGTGTTGTTCGTGAAGAAAAAGGATGGTACTCTAAGACTGTGCATTGATTATCGTCAATTGAATAAAGTAACTATACGTAACAAATATCCTTTGCCTCGTATTGATGATTTGTTTGATCAACTTAGAGGGGCATCGGTGTTCTCAAAGATAGACCTAAGATCTGGATATCACATGTTCTGGACAACTCCATAAGTAATACTAATCGATAAGCTGAAGGTCCAATATGTTCCAAAATTTCATAAGGTCCAATGTATCTCGGACTCAGTTTTCCCTTCTTTCAAATCTCAAAATTCTTTCACAGGAGATAACTTTAAGAAGACTTTATCACCAACTTTGAATTCTAAATCTCGACGCCTTTTATCAGCGTAGCTTTTCTGTCGATCTTGTGTAGCCTTCAACCTTTCTCTTATGAATTTTACGTTCTCTGACGTAGTTTGGACTAATTCTGGTCCAATTAACTTCCATTCTCCTACTTCACCCCAACATATAGGAGTTCTACAGCGTCTGCCATAAAATGCCTCATAAGGTGCCATTCCAATACTAGAATGGTAACTATTATTATAAGCAAACTCCATCAAAGACAAGTGAGTATCCCAGCTTCCTTTAAATTCCAGCACACAAGCACGCAACATATCTTCTAGAGTCTGAATCGTTCTTTCTGATTGTCCATTAGTTTGAGGATGAAAAGCTGTACTAAACTTAAGCTTAGTTCCCAATGCTTGCTGCAGACTTGGCCAAAACTTAGATGTAAACCTCGGATCTCTATCAGAGACAATAGACACGTGATAAGCACTTGAAAAGTTCTTTCTATCCTCTCAAATTAAGGGAGTTTATATTAGATTTCACTTATTTGCTAGTGGTTTTCAGGTTAAAATGAGGAAAATTAGAAGAAAAGACCCAAAAGATCAAAACCGAGCAAGAATACGGCAAAAAAGAGATGAAAAACTCAAAATGGAAAAAATTGGGGCAGCGCCGCGGCGCTAAAACCCGAGAGCAAGATATTGTGCATGCTGCCCTAGCGCTGTGGTGCTCTTCAACAGCGTCGCGGCGCTATTCCAAATATTTCAATAGTGCCGCACCGCCAATTTTCCATAAATGAAAATAGGTTATTTTTGGTAAATATTTGGGCGGCCAACTCTATAAATTTGGGGGTTTCCAGCAGCCCTAAGCATCAGAAAAATGAGGAAACCAACCATCAATTTACAGACCTAAAGAGGCATAAAAAGGAGAGAATTGAGTGAGAGTTCATAAAAGAGTTCAAAGAGTGAGTTAGTTGCAAGGAAGAAGAAAAGAGTTTGAGATAGTCGTGGTGCCATTCGAATTCCAACATGAGAGCCAAGGAGATCACAACGGTGCTACCTCAATCAAGACCCTCTTTTCAGTAGAGTTTCCTTTTCTTTATCCTCTTTCTTTGTTTATTTTGCTTAAACATGTTGCTTCAAGCTATGAGTGGCTAAGCTCTTTAGTTTTAGGGTTTTGATGAATTGTTTATGAATTCATGTTGATCTTGTAGACTTTCATAGTTTTGTTGGAATGATTATGCTTTTAATTGTTATTGTGTTTAATTATTGTGGATTGGCCATCTTCACATGTTAGGTTAAATGTATGATTGAGAGATTGTATGTTTAACTTGATCTATAACAATGAATTGTTGTTAATCTATCACGAGAGTAGTTAGGTTGACAACAAAAGTTGCTAAAGACTATTCTTAATGCCATGTAATTTGTATTGGTTTCAAGAGATTAGTAATCAATCAATTTGCATGAGAAAGGGTTGTTTTTGAGAGAAAATAACTTGGAATTAAGTTTCTAGACTTAGGCATATGAATTACAATAAAATCCATGAAATCTATAATATTGCATGATGAAATAAACAATGATTCATTACCCTAGAACTCTCTTTGACTCTTGTGTTTCTCACTTTATTACTTTCCTTATTTGGTTTATATTTTCCATAATTAACAACTTCCATTCCAATCCTCAAATAAAATTGATTCGATTCTAGAATAGTTGAGTAACATAAACCTTCTCAATTGGATCTCCAGTGGAACGATATTCGGACTTCATTGTCTTATATTATAACTTGACCCGTACACTTACGGTTAACACTCAAAGTGCTCATCAACACGAGAGCTCCATATTGACTTACTATTCTGTCAACATACAATTTGGCCAATTTATCTAAAGTAAAAGTCACTTTAGCTATTGGAATCGTGCAGTTTTAGAAAATCTGTCTACTATCACCCATATTCCATCATAACCATTTGAAGTTTTAGGAAGACCAAATAAGAAATCCATAGTGATATGCTCCCATTTTCACTCAGGTACGAAAAGTGATTTTAAAAGTCCACCTGGTCTTTGTCTTTCTGGCTTTACTTGCTGACAAATCAAACATCTTGCCACACATTCAGCAATTTCCTGTTTCATTCATGGCCACCAATAATATTCTCTCAAGGTCCTGTACATCTTTGTACTGCATGGATGCATCGCATATGCAAAACTATGAGCTTCCTCTAGAATAGCATTTTTCAATGTCACATCATTAGGAACACATAGTCTTCCCTGTTTCAATAAAACTCCATCATTTCTTATATCAAAATCCGTTCTCTCCTTAAGAAGATTCACCTCTTCTACTATTTTTCTGAGTACAGGGTCTTCCATTTGTTTATTAACAATCTCACCCATCAAAGTGGGTCTCACTTGGAAGTTTGCAAACAAACCTCCTAGCTTGTCCACTGACAACGATGCATTTGAACTCTTTAACTCCTCTGTCAATTCCACACTAATAGCATTCAATGAAGTGTTAGCTTGTCTCGACTTCCTACTCAACGCATCAGTTACAACATTAGCCTTTCCTGGGTGGTATTCTATTGAACAATCATAGTCTTTGATCAATTTCATCCATCTCCTCTGTCGTAAATTTAATTCCTTCTAATCAAAAATATATTTCAAGGTTTTATGATCAGTTAGAATATGACATTTCTATCCGTATAGGTAATGTCTCCAAATCTTCAAGGCTAACACAACAGCTGCCAACTCTAGGTCATGCGTAGAGTAATTGCATACATGCTTCTTTAACTGCCTCGACGCATATGCAATTACCTTTCCTTCTTGCATAAGTACACAACCTAAACCCTGTCGTGATGCATCGTAGTAGATCTCAAACTCTATTCCAGAAGTAGGCAATGTCACTACTGGTGCTGTCACCAGTTTTTCCTTCAACTTCTGAAAACTCTGCTCACATTCATCAGTCCATTCAAATTTGACTACCTTTTTAGTTAAGCTCGATAATGGAAGTGCTATTTTCGAAAATCCTTCTACAAATCGACGATAATAACCTGCTAATCCCAGAAAACTACGAACTTCCATCACATTAGTAGGTCGTTCCCAGTCAACTATCGCCTCAATCTTTTGTGGATCTACACTTACTCCTTCTGCTAATACCACATGTCCTAGAAATACAACACGATCAAGCCAAAATTCACACTTACTGAACTTAGCGTACAACCTCTCAGCACGCAATGTCTGTAATACTACTCTGAGGTGTTCCACATGCTTCTCCTTACTTTCAGAGTATACCAGTATATCATCAATAAAAACTATAACAAACTGATCCATGAATACAGCTAGAGCATTAGTTAATCCAAAAGGCATCACAAGAAACTCATAATATCCATACCTTGTTCTGAACGCAGTCTTTAGAACATCTGTTTCTTTAATCTTTACCTGATGATACCCAGATCGTAAATCAATCTTGGAGAACACTAAAGCACCTTTAAGTTGATCAAACAAGTCATCAATACGAGGCAATGGATACCTATTACGTTTCGTTAACTTGTTCAATTGACGGTAATCAATGCATAGTCTAAGTGTGCCATCATTCTTCTTTACAAACAATACGGGTGATCCCCACAATGACACACTGGGTCGTACATACCCCTTGTCAATCAATTCCTACAATTGTACTTTCAATTCTTTCAATTCTTTTGGAGCCATCCTGTATGGAGCTTGTGAAATTGGTGCAGTCCCTGGAATCAAATCAATGGAGAACTCTACCTCCCTATCAGGAGGTAACCCTGGCAATTCTTCAGGGAACACATCTAGAAATTCACTTACCATAGGAATATCCTCTGGTCTTAACTTATTGGCCTATGTATCAACCACATAAGCAAGGTATGCTGAATAACCCTTGCTTAACAACTTCCTAGCTTTAACTACAGATATCAAACAAGTAGGAAATATTTTCCTATCTCCCCTGAAAGTAACTTCAGTTCCCTCACATTCTTTAAACACAACTTCCTTCTGGAAGCAATCTATGGTAGCTCGATATTTGGATAAGAAATCCATTCCCAATATAACATCAAACTCCTGAATAACTAAGGGAATCAAGTTGGCTGTCATGGTTACACCATCAATTTCAATCACAGAATCTTTATACACCTTACTAGCCACAAGCACATCACCAACAGGAGTATAAACAAACAGTTCCTCAGGCAAAGGTTCTAATTTACAATTTATATTCATAGCAAACATACTAGCAATAAAAGAATGAGTAGCTCCAAGATCAATCAAAACATGGGCAGAAATATGAGAAATAGGAAGTGTACCAGTAATAACAACATTAGGAGCATCATCAGCTTCTTGCTGAGTCATGGCAAAGACCTTCCCTTGCTGTCTTGATCGTTCTATAGCTCCCTTCTCCCTTGATCCACTAGTTCCCTCATCAACAATTCCTACAAGTCTTTGTGGTTGACTAGCTGTAAATGAACTAGTTCTCTATTCAGCTTTAACTTCTTGCATCAACTAGGGACACTCTCGTCTATAGTGACCCGGTTGTCCACAATGATAACATACATTGCCCTTACACTGTCCTCAATGATATTTCACGCAGGTGGGACATAACGGTTTCCTCGTGGAACTAGCTGTGGACTCACCAGGTTGTCCACTTCGAAAACCTTCCATCGACTGAGCTGGACCACTAGAACTTCTTGGTCTTTGCCTCCGTGTACCTCCTCCAGTACCACCCTTGGAATTACCCTGTCCACTCGATCTGGCTTTGAAATTTCCTCCACTAAATATACCTGGTACAAATCTTTTACCTGACTTCTTTCAACTCGCATAGCTGCCTCTACGAGTTTGGAGAAATCTGCCAATTCAGCACTAGCAGTCACAGGAGTACGTATTTCCTCCCGTGAACCTTCTTTAAATCTCTTACACCTGTCAATCTCATCAGCAACAATTGTCGTGGCATACTTAGACAGTTCTATATATTTCTTCTCGTATTCTGCCACTGACATAGATTCTTGTACCAACCTCAAAAACTCATTCCGTGTGGCATCACGAAATGCTCTCGTATAATATTTCTCTTAGAATGCTTTCTTAAACTCATTCCAGCCTATTTCTTCTATGTCCCCTTTCCTGCTTTCCACAATTTTCCACCAATCTTGTAAGCACTGACCTGTAAAACCAAGTGTTGGGGAGAGCAATGCGACTGAGGTTATGTGTTGCTAGTGGAGAAGTAGCCAAGAAGTAGAGTAAAATTTTAGTTAAGTGGTGGCCAAGACCATGCGTTGGTGAAAGTAGCAGGAAGTTGAATTATTTGAGGAACTATACGTTGTTGATTGAATCAAGAAGGGTTGTGAGATGAAGTAGTCGGCACATCGAAGGATAAGTGATCATTGATGAGGAAAGAAATATGCTTGAACCATGCTTTGAAGTCACCATGCGCCGAAGACAGCCATGCGTTGAAGTTACCATGCGTCGAAGATAGCCATGCACTGAAGTCACATTGCGTCTAAGACAGAACGGTCTTGACGCGATGAAGCTAGTGATGTGAATGAATATGGTGTATGCGTCAGAGGTAGGAGGCGCCGAGAACATTATGCGCTGAGAATGGTTAGTTGCTGAAGACGCTGGAGGAGAACATAGACATGAGTGTCTTGCATCGAAGGAAAGACCAGCGCCAACCTACGATGAGGGATAAGTCGGCATCATCATCTCGGTACTTGTGAGGGATAAGTCGGCAGTATATATAGGTGAGTTTAATCACTTTCAGACATTTTTCGAGAGCTTAGGTCGATTCCATCTTTCAAAGAAACAACAAGAGAAGGAAGAGGAAGGTGTTCTTCTAGTTTTTGGGCGAAATTCCACCCGTTTTGGTGCTCAAATCCGAGCTGGAACAGAGGATTGATCGTAGACGCACGACTGAACAGTGGTCGATGTTTGGAGTAGAACGATTCGAGGAAGCATAGTTTAGGGCTGAAGTTTTGAGGTTAGTAAGTTAACATAATTCCTAATAAGTCTTATGAAGGATGGTTGAGCTGAAACCGAAGTTTATCACATGAATCTTTAGGAAAAAGCAGCAACTACAGAACTGCTATGTAATTCGAAGCAACGCAGAGTGATCTTGGCATAACTACAAAACGGAAGAGAGTTAAGCCTTGAAATTTTGAGGTAAGCTGTGGAACTTAATTCTTTACAAGTTTGTAGAAGAGAAGAAGTCTTAACATGGGCTGGAAATGCGTTTTTAGCAGGGATTAAGCAGAAACAGCAAAGCTGTAACAGTCAGCTTTTTTAAGAAGAAGATAAAACTCAAATGTTGGTATAATAGCAAAAGTGAGCTGCAGGCAAAGTGTTCTTTGAATTGAAGTCTAACAGAAGGGTAAGCAACAGCTATAGTAATAGCCTTAGTGTTTAAGGTTTGAGAATGAACTAATGTAAGTTTGACCGCATGATAAACTATAGGCATTGTGCATATGTTGAGTTGTTGTATATATTAAAGTGAATGGAAAAGAAGTATAACAAGGGAAAATATTTGTTTCAGGCCAAGAGGAGATAGGAAAGACTTATAATCCATTCGAGGCCTAGAAAGAGTTGTGAGTGACACTTCTTTTACTTTAAAATGATTTTGTTGAACATGATAGTTCGGTTTTCCAATGAAATGTGAATTTGTGATTAAATGCTTTATGAGGCATACGTTATGTTCTTAAAGCTATTGGAAAGCATGTTTATGAGATGTTATTGATATAATAATTGCCCTGTATTCTTATGAACAATTTGTATACGAACGGTTTGTACGAAATGTTGTTTCTAAAAAGGAAAAATGTTTTAGGGGAGACTCAATGCTAGTAAGGCATGTGAGTTTCCCCGGGACCCAGTACTTGGGCAACCCGCCTATAAAATGTTTTAAAGGAGGCTCAATGCTAGCAAGGCATGTGAGTTTCCCCGGGACCAAGTACTCAAAGACATGAGAAGGTACTTGGGCAACCCGCCATATTCCTATGTGCACATAGAGGTTATATGCTGGTGCGTTGAGTCTTGCTCCGCATCGAGCCTTATATGCTTTCGACGTTGGGGTGTTGAGTTTTGCTCTACTTCAACTAAGGGAAAAGTACTGCACTTAAACTGTTTTCTTATGATTTGCTGAAAATCATGTATGAATTGATAAGGGCAATTAAGTTTGTTTTAACTAATGTATTTGAAGTGATTACATGTTTTATGTTTGATGTTGAACATAGTTTTACTACTGATGATTTCCGAACTAAAATGGTTTGTTAAAATTGTCACTCACTGGGCCTTTAGCTCATGTTTTCAATGTTTTCTTTCCCCTCCAGGTAGCAAAGACGTTTCTGGTGCTCTGCCTACTCCCACTCGCCCTGCTTAAGCTTCGAGACTATGAATAATTCGACTTGTTGAAGTGTTAGTTGTATGTTAAACCATAATTAGGTGGCATGTAGATATGTATGTACAATTACCAGGTGTTGAACTATGGGTTGTGTAAGGACATGTAAAAGAGTTGAGAAAATTCGTTTTTGGCTTGTATATACTTTTCCCATATGTGATGTTTAATATGTTTTAGAATGTGGAGATTACATGGTGAACAGTTCAGAATGTGTGTGAAGGGACGGATGGTATGCGTCACGAGAGGGGTGATGTATACTGTCCTCACATCCCCTTTCGGGTTATGTAGGTAAACTTGGGAGGGGGTGTGACAAATCTTCTGCCCCTTTTTGAAGTAAAAACACTGCAAGTTCTACCTTCCTATCATCAAGGCATCTCATCACACGATAACATTTATGAAGTAAATTCAACCATGCCTCAGCCTCAGCAAGATCTACGGTGCCTTCAAAGGTAGTAGCAGCTAAGCCTTCAATCTTTCAATACTGTACTTATTTTCAGGATCTGACTGCATTGATCCCACACCAGCAGCCAATGTTTCTGCAATTCTAGTAAATATCTGTTCCTCAACATTGGCCCCAACTTGAGGATGACTAGATTCACCCTCAGACATATCTCCACGGCCCCTAGTAGCTTCAGGAGTTTTGGCTGCTGCTTGCCTAGCTCGCCTGCTTCGTGGTGGCATGTTTCCTATATGATAACACGACATTACTATTGGCAAAAATACATGTTCCTACACTACAATGCATGATCTTATTCCCAAAACTCTTTCGCTCTGAAACCAACTTGTCACACCCCCTCCCTGACTACCCATTTAACCTGAAAGGAGGTGTGAGGACAACAAACATCACCCCTCCTATGACGCATATTGCCCCAACATACATAACTTCCTGTATAAACAATCCATATATAGACATAGAATCCAACCATACTAACGCATGACCATAATATAAACAATCCATCCTGTACAGAGTATACTTTAACAACATACTCTTTCACAATTGTATACAACTAAATCTACATGCCACTAGTGTTAAGTTATTTACACGTGCAACAACAAAGAAATAAACTATTTCTAGAAACTCGAAGCTTAAGCAGAGCGAGCTGGAGTAGGTTAAGCATCGGGAACGTCCTTGCTTCCTGGGAGGAAAAGAAAACATTGAAAACATGAGCTAACAGCCCAGTGAGTGACTAATTTTAACAATCTTCTTTTACTTCGGAAATCATTAGGATAAAAACTGAGTTCAGCATCGTGCGTAAAACATGGAATCAATTCATATTCATTGGATAAAACATGCTTAAATGCCCTTATCAACTCATACATGATTTTTCAGCAAATCACAAAGAAATCAGTTTAGTAGCAATACTTCTCCTTAGTTCAAGGGGAGTAAAACTCAACACCCCAACGTTGAAAACAGATCAGGCTCGATGCGGAGCAAAACTCAACGCACCAGCATTTAACCTCAATGTGCACATAGGAACATGGCTGGTTGCCCAAGTACCTTCTCTATGTCCCTGAGTACTAGGTCCCAGGGAAACTCACGTGCCTTCTCATGTCCCTCAGCACTGAGTCTCCTCTAAAACATTTTCCTTTAAGAAAAGCAGTACTTTATACAAACAGTTCATATGCAAATCTTCCATAAGAAAACAAGGCAACTCTTAAATCAATAACATCTGATAAACATACTTTTCAATACTTTTTAAGAAACATAAACTATGCTTTGTAAATCGATTGATAAAAAAAAAAAAATCATAATCAATTGGAAAACCAAACTAACATGTACAATAAAATCGTTTGAAGCAAGAAAAGTGTCACTCACAATTCTTTCTAGGCTTTGAGTTGATTATACCTCTTCCCTATCTCCTCCTGGCCTGAAATAACATTTTTCCTTATTATTCTTCTTTTCCATTCACTTTAACATAAACAACAACCAAACATATGCACAATGTCTTTAAATTTCATCTTGCGGCTAAGTTTCCATTGATTCATTCTCAGGCTTTAAACACTAATGCTATTGCTACAAAGCTCCTCCTTAACCTTTTTGCTATACCTTGATTTCAAGAAGAATTTGTGTGCACTGCAAGCCCTCTGCAACACAAACGTTTCTAGCCTACTTTCCTCCTTAACAAAGTTATTTGCTGCAGCTTCCGTTCATCTTATTCACCCCTGCTGAAAACACATTTCTAGCCTAAACAAAGATTTCTTCCCTTCTACAAACTTGTAAAGAATTAAGTTTCACAGATTACCTCAAAATTTCAAGGCTTAACTCCCCTTAGTTCTCTAGCTATTCCAAAATCACTCCGTGTTGCTTCAGATTGCAAAGCAATTCTGTAACTGTTGCTTTTACCTAAAAATGCACATAATTACCTTTAATTCTAGCTTTACCATCCTTCACAAGAATTGTTAAGAATTTTGTTAACTTACTGACCTTAAAATTTCAGCCCTAGACTCGATCTCCTCGATTCGTTCTACTCCAAATATCAGACACCGTCCAGTATGTGTGACAACAAACAACCATTTGTTCCAGCTTAGATTTCAACACCAAAGCGAGTAGATTTCCGCCTAAATTCCACAAGAACACCTTCTTCTACCTTCCCTTATAGTTCGTCTGAATAATGGAACCGACTTAAGCTCTCGAAAGTGTCTAAAAATGATTAAACATTTAATCCACTTACCTATATATATACTACCGACTTAACGCTCATAGGCAGGCTTGGGTGCAGGGTTCCCTTTCTTAACTCAATGCAAGGCACTAAATTTTCTCTTACTTCAATGCATGGCACTTCAATGCCTCCTACCTTCAGCGCTTACCTCGACAAACCACACCCCTCTGTCTTTGACGCATAGGGACCATAACGCATGGCAACCTTACCAACGCATGGTAAGTTAAGTACGTTTCTTCCCCCGCTAATGATCATGTCACACCCCCTCTCTAATTACCTACTTAATCTGAAAGGAGATGTGAAGACAATATACATCACCCCTCTTGTGACGCATATTGCCCCATCTTACACAACTTCCTGCAGGAACATTCCATACGTATACATTCATAGAATTCAGCCATATTAACGCATGATCATAAAATAATAATCCTTCATGTACAAGTACACTTTTATAACATACTCTCTCATAACCCACTTATAAACAACTAAATCTACATGCCACAAGGGTTAAGTTATTTACACGTACAACAATGAGAAAATAAACTGTTTTTTGGAAACTCGAAGCTTAAGTAGGGCGAGTTGGAGTAGGCAATGCACCAGGAACGTCCTTGCTAACTGGGAGGAAAAGAAAACATGGAAAACGTGAGCTAAAAGCCTCGTGAGTGACTAATTTTGTAAAACTATCTTTTGTTCGAAAAACAGGCATGTTAAAATCAGAATAACGCCATAAACGTAAACATGATTCAAATAATTATTTCTGTAAAATCATAATTTCAACAACATAAACAAATCACATATGTTCATGCCAAAATGATCGTATATGAAAAACAGTTCGTTCTCAAAACTTTCCCTTAGTCAGGGCACAGCAAGACTCAACGCACCCGACGTCAAAGACAAGTAAGGCTCGATGAAGAGCAAAACCTAACACACCAGCATATAACCTCTATGTGCACATAGGAATATCACGGGTTGCCCAAGTACCTTCTACGAGTCCTTCAGTACTGGGTCCCGGAGAAACTCACATGCCTTTTCATGTCCTTCAGCATTAAACCTCCTCTAAAACATTTTAGAAACCAGCATTATACGTAAATAGTTCACATGAAAACCTTTCATGAAAATCGGGTATATCACGATAAACAACATTTCACAACATGCCATTCAACGTTTTATAGAAAACGTATAAAATGTGCCTTATGAACAATATCATCAAACATCATGCTTTTCAAGAAAACAGTTCATCTCAAAGCCATATTTCATAAGAAAAACCAAACTAAACCTTTTCAATAAATTTTGTTTTCCAAGAAAGAAAAGTGTCACTCACAACTTGTCCTTAGGCCCTGAGCGGATTATATGCCTTTCCGAGCTCTTCTTGGCCTGTAAATACACATTCCTCACGTTACGTTTTCCTTAAACTTCCTCTACATGATCATTAAACGTGCATACTTAAACTCTAATCATGATTCACCACCGGACTCCCTTTCTTTCCTAAAATACACATAATAAGCGAGATTCTATGTCACTAGCGAGATTACCAACGAGATTTCACCTTACTAGCGAGTTTACTAACGAAATTACACAACAAGTCACGGCACTAGCGTCACCAGCATGAACGATACCAGCGACACTACCTGATGAACGATACTGAGCGAGAGCTAGCGAGATTTGTGAGAGAAAATCCTTCTTTACACGATCAGCGACACCAGTGTCGCTACTCACACTCCAATTCTCAGCGTTACCTGCTTCCAAACGGCACCCGGTAGCAGAGTTTCCTCCTTTCCTGTTTGTTCTCACTTCTGTCAATTAAAAGTCATATTTCCAGCCAGATTTAGAACTTCTTTCCTTGTACAAACTTGTATAGAAACATGTTTTCTAGCTTACCTCAAAATTTCGTGGCTTAACTGGTCCTGGTTCGTCAGATATTGTAAGTTTTCTCCGCGCTGCTCCAGATTGCACAGAAATTTCGTATCAGTAACTTCCAGCTAAAAGTTTACATGTTTCTAATCCATTTCAACTCAAGAATCCTTCATAAAAGTTGTTCAAAATTGAGTTAACTTACTAACCTTAAAATTTCAGCTCAAAATTTAATCTCTTCAGCTCGATATTCACCAAACACCAGACCTGGTTCAAGCTGCGCGATAGCAGATGAAACTTCTGTTTCAGCTTCAGTTTTACCATGAAATCTTCCAAAACCTTGCATGAAATTGCCCTAGAACTCTTCTTCAACCTCTCCACAACGTGCAGCTGAAAAATAGCATAAAACTTTGTTTGGAAATGAGTAGAATGAAGTCGGCAAAATTTTATATCCAATGAAAGGTTAAAAACTGACTTCCCAACCTTATCCTTCCTTCTCTTTTTCTTTTTCTTCTCTTTTCTTCTTTTAAATTCCTTTTTCTTTTGTCTTCTTCCCCTTTCTGGTTTTTCCTTTTTTTTTCTTTTTTTTTTTTATAATATGTAATTATTAATACTAATTCGCCTAAAGCTTTTGAACGTGCTTACCAATTAGGTGCTTACAGATCAACTTCTCCTCCAACGCGGGTGACTACTTTAGCTCAAAACAACTCTTCGTGATTTCACCTTCAACGCATGGCCACTCAAAGAAAAATGCCAACTCTTCTCTTCTTTCATCAACGCATAGCCTTGACCAACACTTAGCCAAAATTTTTGCTCTTCCACTCTCGGCTACTTTTCCTCTAACAACGCATAGCCACAATTTCACTTGCCTCCTCCTAACACTTAGTATTTGTTGTTGCGATGCAATGCTGAAGTGTAAAACTTGTTACTGCGTTTATCTATTCTTATTAAGCTTCCTATGTGTTTAACATACTATGCGTCTTACTTATGCTTAATGTTATGAGTTTGTGATCTGTCAAGTTTTCCTATCCCTCACCCAAGTATAAGCAGAGGAGTAGGTTTTCTCAGTGAGTCCGAGGTCGAACACAGGATTATGTTAATTCTATATTTAAGTAGATTATATGCGTTGTAATGGTAACCAAGAATAATTTGAGAAGGTGTTTGTTTCTAATCTAAAGAAAGCGATAACATGTACACTAAACTAAAATGTGAAAGATGAAAAGGCATGCGACACAGCAAAGTCAGATAGGTGAATTTAATGAATGGGTAAAAACAGGGTTAGGGTTGGTTAACATCTAACATCAAAAATGCATGGTGATATTCTATTCATACTTGCGACTCTTCTCCCTGTTGTCAGCTGCTATACATTCTATGTCTATAATGCATAGGAGAGTGTTAAGTGCCAAGGTCGTTCCTATGTCTAGCTAACACTACTTAGCCTTGTTAATTGAGTTCCACAAGCACTTACCCTCTCGAGCAGTCTGATTATTACTACTTATATCGATTAGCTAGATCGACATAAGCATCAGATTAAGATTACAATTGACAAGATCTAATAGTTACACTATGGTTCTTATTTAGATGCTAACGCAATCCTTAACCTGTGATAGATTAGTTACTCATGGATTCAAAGTAAAAAGCGGAAAGTGTAGAAAAATGAGTAGACATGGAAGAAATATAGATTGATGAACGGAATACAACTTTAGATAGGTCAATGTCTTGACACAAATGTAAAATCAAACTAGAAAAAGAGATAGAACGCAGGAAAGGCGTCAATGTCTTGAGCCGCTAGAATGGAAGCATGAGGTTCTGCTGTGAAGTGGTCAGGTGGAGGGAAGACTCTTCTCTCTCGAGCTATTCGTCTCCGGTTGTCTTCTAGAGAGAACTCTGCTGTCACTTAGGAATTCTTTCGAGAATAAACAACAACTTTTTGCTTGCAGGTCTGCCCTTTTATCGAGGCTGCGTTCGTAATCAGTGGCAAATCTGCGTGAATGGAGGAAATTGATGTCGTGCGTCTATCTCGCCTAATTGCATAATTCTCGGTTCAATTTAGATCCATCACTTTAGCCACAGATCATGCATGTCAATCTTCCGACAATCTCTCCAGATTCAGATCTGATTTTCCGCTGCCTTGCATTTCTGGTCGTTATGCGTCGGTGGGAGGAGGAGTAGAAGAGGATATGGTTGTGGAAGAAGGGGAAGTGAACTCTGCGCGTTCCCCAAACGAATGGATAGCACACATTCTCATCGGCCTGCAGGACCCGTTTGAAGCATGCGTTTCAGGATCAAAAAGGGAATCACCCTCACCGATAAAAGAGGACCAAAGTCAGCCAAAAGAGAATCGGGAGGGTGAAGAGACTGAGGGAAATAAGGAAGGAGACGCCGCCTATAGCAAGGAGTCGTAGGCGAGCCAGTCAAAACACATGGGTTAGTCCCTACGTCTATCAGTCCTGAGGAGACGACCCTGGACTCCAATGAAGGACCTATCAAAAAAGTTGTGATGGCCACAGAGGCCAAGAGAAGAAGAGAAGAAGAAGAAGAAGTGGTACCCCTGATAAGGAAGAAAAGACGGGTATCAGAAGATACTGCCAAGGATGAAGAGCCGAAAAACGCAGAGCAAGGAGATGGTCCTGAGTCCCCGATTGCGGCGACATCCTTTGATCGCCTGGCAGGGAAGATGAAGAAGAAAAGGGCCAAGTTGAGGAAAGAGCTCAGGGCCCTAAGAAAAGAAGCAGAGAAAATTGGTAAGGACACATTGTCTAGCAAAAAGGTGCGCAGGGTAGTGCGACTTGCGGAATAAGGGGAAACGCAAGGCCTTCCTGATCCTCAAATTGACGAAGCTGCTATGGCATTAGAGGAGGAAATGAGGGAAGAAGAAAGAATAGAAAAGGCATCTGAGGTGCTTGAGAGAGAGCTGCAAATAGAAGAAGATGAGGAGCTGGCTGCACGAATAAATGCCCAAGAAGATACGGAGGGCAAAAAGAAAAAGAAAAACAAAAGTAGGCACCACTCGCCTACAAAGAAGAAATGCATAGGGGAGGATGCGTTAGAGGAGCAAGGTGTCAATACCTTGAAAAAGAAGAAAAAGAAAGAAAAAGAGGAGTCAGTCACCAAACTCCCAGGCATTCACCACAAGAAACGCAAAGGGTAGGAGAAAGTGACTGACATTCCAACTAAAGTGGCCAAGAGAAAGAAAATGATGGTGGATAAAATACTTGCTAAGGCCAAAGGAAAAGAGAAGGTGGCGGATGCGTCACTAAAGAAGAAGGAGGGAAAAGGGAGACACAGGGCATTCCCTGATTTACTGATGGGGGTGGGATTTTTCCCTAAAGAAGCCCCATTGCCGCCGTACATCACTGAAATCATCGACTACCACGGTTGGAGAAATTTCTGTTCCAGCACTCCTTGGATACAACCTGACTTAGTCCGCAACTTTTAATACGGACGCATTGACGAAGAGGAGGACGTGGTAATAGTTAAAGAAAATGAGGTCCCATTCAACGCAAGGGAAATAAACGCAATCTACAAGTTGAGGGACAACGCGAATGCGGAAGGAAACAAAATAATAGAATCAACTCCATCGGAGTTAATGGAAGACGCAATCTGCGTATTGGCAAAGTCCGGGGCAAAGTGGGACGTATCACCCACAGACATTAAAACTTTGCCTGCTAACAGCCTACAACCAGATGCCAACCTGTGGGTATACTTGGTGAAGAAACGGCTAATCCCGACGATGCATGACAGAACAGTATCAAGGGATCGGGTAATGGCAGCTTATTGCATTATGCGTCGCATTCCCCTTGATGTTGGACGCATAATTGCGGCGCAGATAAGAGGGGTCTTCAACAAACCAAGAGGCCAGCTCTTTTTCCCCACACTTATCATGAACCTATGAGCCAATGCTGTCATTGGTGGGCCGACAGAAGTGTTAGACACAGAGAAGATGATCGAAGTCAATGGGGTAATCGCCCATAAGACTCTACGTCGGTTGATGAGAGAATCGCAACATCTGCCAGAGCCTGCTAAGGCCACCAAAAGACCTTATCAACCAACTCAATCAACTAAAATGTCGCCTCCGAAGCTGCAAATGCAGAAGAAGGGGAAGTCATCTAAACAGAAACGTAAGACTGTGGCAAGTCCTGATGCCACCATTAGACCATCCCTTCCTCAAGTCCTTCACCCCCACTTCCAACAATCAGAAGAGAACCAACTCCACCTCCTCCTAAGACGCATCGCCCAAAACCCTCTCAACCTCAACCTTCCACAAAACCTATCTCCCCAACCTCCTCAATAAGAGTTGATGACTCAAACTACGGAGATTTTGGCATGACCATTATGTGTCCATCATCCCCTGCATTTGATGAAACTCCATCAACCTCTCGCCCCCAGCCAACCCGTCCTCAACCACAATCGCAGCCTCAACCTCAAGAAACCCAACTCGACCTTGACTGGGAGACAGTGCAAACATACCTGCAACAATCAATATTTCGTCCAATGATGCATATAATGAATATGTTAGCACGCCGGCAGACGGAGCAGTTTCACTTCACATTGAATTACATGCATCAACTGTTTTCGACTCGACCGGAAGTCCTACCCCCTAACATTCCTGAACGCCTACAACGTCCACTTGTCTTCCCCATGCTGTAACGCCCTACACCTGAGCAGAAACGTAAATCTGATGAAGACAAGTCGGATAGTTAAAATTTAGAGGTGTAGTTAGAGTTGTATCTTCTTTACAGCTTTCCTTGTATTTATCTTCAATAGAATGTATGCGTTTGTGGGAAAAGAATTAATAGAATGAAAATTTCTCCATCGCATTGAGTTTCTAATTACCTCTTTGCATTGTCCCTTATTGTAAATTCATTCTAAGAACATATATAATTATTCCCAACTTTTGTCTTTGTGTTGAAAAGTTAGTCACTGTGATGATCATCATGCTTGCATTTGTTGCACACTTAAGTTAGATTACTTTCAATGCGTTTGCATACTATTCCTTAGAAACGCAAACCTACTTTGCATGAATGCAAGCGGCAAATTCAAACCTCTTTTACAAAATTTTGCAACATCATCTTTGTTTACAATTTAAGCAATGAGAACCTTGCTACTCTCAAGTTTGGGGGTGGAAGAGGTTTGAACTGTCAAAGATAAAAATATGAGGAACTTATTTCTTCCAAAAAAAAAAATCTTTTAAATGCAAAACTCCGTTGACAAGACTAATATATTCACCTTATTAAGAGTTTAGCTGAAAACGACACCTGCCCGTAGTTGGCCTCCTTCATGTGGGTAATCGTAATCAGCAGTAGATAAAATAACAAACTCCAATGTCTAGTGAGGAAACCAAACTTAAATAAGAGTTTAGTCGAGAAGGGCACTTGCTCGTAGTTGGCTGCCACCATGCACCCCATAGTTGGTATGTCAGAACGAAGGTGGGTAACCCTACTCGACGCATGGTTACTTATAAACAATAAAACAAATGAAAGAAAAAGGAACTTTATATCTTCATCTTTTCAGACTCAATGTTGAATGAAGAAACAAAAATTTTGTGAATAATGAGTAAAGAATTTTGAAAAGAAAGCTTGTCGCATACAAATTAGACCCGTTCTAAAGAAAAGAATATAGAGGTAGAGAAGTAATATAACTGATGGGTAACTGGTTGAGTATAGCATTTTGAGAGACTAGTCAATGTGTTGATAGAAAACTTTAGGGATGATTAAAGTTTCTTATATAGAAGTTATGCTTGAGGACAAGCATTTATCTAAGTTTGTGGGTGTGATAACTTGTAGAAATACAAGTTATTATAGCCTTTTTCTTAGAAAAATAGAGAATAAATAAAGAAGCATGCGGTAATTTAAGCTAAATTCTACTAATAAATCTTCCTACGCTTTCTACCCTTGTATTTTTATGAAGATAATAATTTTACCACTTTTTGAGCCTAAAACACATGTTTTAACGCAGGAATGCAAACGATGCACTGACTACCTTTTAACGCAAGACTATGCGTTAGCAATCTATGACGCGTTGACATCAGCCAAACTTCTCTATGAATGCATATTTACCAGAAAAACGTAAAGAGTAGAACATCAGATCAAAATCTTGAGAGATTGTCGGAAGATTGACATACATAATCTGTGGCTAAAGCTGTAAGCACCTAATTTGTAAGCACGTTCAAAAGCTTTAAGCGAATTAGTATTAATAATCTCATATTGTAAATTAAAAAAAAAAAGAAAAAAAGAAAGAAGGAAGAGAAAACCAAAAGGGAAAGAAGACAAAAAAAAAAAAAAAAAAAAAAAAA